>JABUQX010122332.1:0-22500 GCA_015478945.1 Trachelipus rathkii | reverse complement strand
CAATTTTAACTGATCGTATTTTCCTATAGTTAGTAAATTTACATATATATATATTATAATAATATATATATATATATATAATAATATAATATATATATATATATATATAATATATATATATATATATATATATATATATATTATATAGATGATATAGTAGTATAGTATATATATATAAAAGTGGCGGGCGGTCGTGTAAACTTGCATGGAGGGGCGTGCATAGGTGTTATATATATATATAAATATATTATATAATTATATATATTTATATATATATTAATGATTATATAATATATATATATAGGTATATATATATATTATATATATATATATATATATATATAGATATATATATATAAGACAATCTAGTAAAATAATTTTTTATATTTATGTGTAAGTGTATGCATAAATTACAACTTTTTTTTTTTTTAATATCGATTGCATGCATTCGAACACATTCTGCAATTAAAAAGACTTGATAACTCTCTTAGATGGAAATATTATAAAATCAATTATCTTTTCTAAAATATCAATATCTGATAGGATTATCCTCAAACGGACTATTACCTAATTTTTTATATTTATGTGTAAATGTGTGAATAAATTATAGGACTTTTTTTTTTTTTAATATCGATGCATGAATTCGAACACATTCGGTAACGCCAAAAGCCTAAAAATAAAATTGTATTGTAGAGGTGTCAAATTTAGAAACAAATACGAAAAACGTCATTGCCTGCTTATCTAGGATTTGGTCTCTCTCTCTCTCTCTCTCTCTCTCTCTCATTCTCTCTCTCTCTCCTTCTCTCTCTCTCTTCTATATATATATATTATATATTATTATAATATATATATAGTATATAATGATAAGATATATATATTTATTATATAGTATATATATTATATTATTATATAGTGAAGATATATATAGTTATTTATATATAATTATCGTAGATATATATAAATATATATATATATTATTATATATAATATATATTTATATAGTAGTAGTATAAGTATATATATATATATATATCACACGGGTAATTATTTTTGCATATATTTTCACTATGTTATTTCTCGCACAAAAAAAAATAAACACAAGCTCTCCCCCCGTAAAATGCGAATAAACTGACTTTAGTGTCTCTGACTCTCTATATACAAGTAAAAGAAGGACATTACATGGACAAATCTAGCAACTCTGTAAAATTTGAACCTTAATTTTATATGAGAAAAACTTCCAAGTTGCTATGAAATAATAGAAGCCAAACTGGCAACATTATAAAAAGTACTATAGGAATTTTGAATTCTTTATTTTCGTATGTTGCTATATTTGTCTTATTTTTAAGAACTTATAAAATTGGCTTATTTTAGGGCCGCAAAAGTAGAGCCCAAATTTTATTTAATTGAATATATTAAAAATAAATATCGTACGCACAATTTGCAGTTGGAAAAAGGATTCCTTTGTTATTTTCTTAATTGATTACTAATTTTTTATGTACTAAATTGTTAAAAAAAAATTCAGATCACTTTTCTTTGACAAAAATTTCATATTTCTATCAACATCCTATGCCTGGCATTTTTAATTTGGAGGGGCTGCAGCCCAATAGCCCATAAAGACGAGCCGCCACTGTATATATATATATTTATATATCTATATAATAATTGCGGATTTAAGAGAGGAGGAAGGAGTGAATTACAGCCTTATATATATTATATATATATATATATATATAATTATATTATTATTATATTATATATATACATATATATATATTTATATATATATATATTATATGATACTATTTATATAAACAGTTTGTTAAATAGACTGATATATATATATATATATATATATATTATATATATATAATGGGCCAGCCTCTAAGAGAGCCACAATCCATATCTCAAAAACTAAAACAGCTACCGGGAAAAGGAATACATTGCTGGAATGCTCTGGCAAAATTTTACCGAGGAAACTGTTTAAAATAATAAAAAAAAAAAGAAAAAAAAAAAAAAAAAATTAATAAATTAAAATCCGAAATAAAATATATCTGATCATACTAATAAAGGATACGAACGAATATCTAAATATATATATTTTTAGAGAATAAAGATTTACATGAATGAATAAAATATCTTATTGTGAGATTAATTAAAAAAAAAGGTAAGATAAAAGAAATACAGAAATAAATAATTAGGGGGCTTCTTGAAAGCCGGAACAGAAGAGCGCAAAAGAACAGCAGGTGGATTCTGAGCAGCGACGCTTATCAGATTTATTTTCTGACATTAAAATAATCCCAACTTTTAAATTTGACACTTGCTTGGTCTGCAATAAGAGATTCTTTGAAGGATTTTTCTTTTTTTTATGATTTTCTCTTCACTTAGGCAAATTAATGACTGAAGAAAGGAATATGAACCATCGCACGAATCTCTGACTGCAACAGCCCAAAAATATTCACAAAAAAATGAGCAGGTGAGAGATATAATGCAAGTTGAAAGATGCTCCCTCCCCTTCTTTTATCATCGGCTCATAAAAATCAGTTCTACTCTGACGACGACGAAATTTATGAGGAAAAGTCACACACATTTTAACTACACAAACAAACCAAATGAAACAAATTTAAATATAACACAAAACAATTTCAATATTTATTTCTTCTTACCTTTTATTATTATTATTATTATTATTATTATTATTATTATTATTATTATTATTATTATTATTAATATTATTATTATTATTATTATTATTATTATTATTATTATTATTATTATTATTATTATTATTATTATTATTATTATTATTATTATTATTATTATTATTATTATTAAACTCGGTATTCTTCTTTTGGAGCACTGATAGCAAGTCATTTAATTTTGCTTTCTCTCTTATTTATATATATCTTTTTTTATATATATATATATATATATATATATATATATATATATATATATATATATATATATATATATATATATATATATATATATATATATATATATATATTATATATATATATATATATATATATATATATATATTACAAAAACGGTCATATAAAAGTGTTTGTGTGTATATATGTATATAGGAATATAGATATATATCACGATGTGTAAAAGTATTCTAAATGAAACTTGCATCTATATTTAACTTTCTAATATGTTTATTTTATCGAAGGATTCAATTACCTTACCACCACTCACAGTTCGCATCTTCGAAAAGAGGAAAATATAATAAAATCTATTAACACTTTATTTGTAATCACTTGAAAGGAACATATACAGTATATATATATATATATATATATATATATATATATATATATATATTACTATATATACATATATATATATATATTTACATACATTTATATATATATATATATATATATATATATATATATATATATATATACATATAATTGCTATGTTGCTGGTGTTTTCTGTGACTTGAGTAAGGCCTTTGACACAGTTAATCATGATATATTGACTTTTTAAGATGCTACCTGACCAACAGGACCCAATTTGTTCAGATTAATGGTGAGAGTTCCCCTGATGTTCTGGTTGATGCTGGCGTGCCTCAGGGAAGCCGTCTGGGGCCTCTTCTCTTTAATATTTATATTAATGATCTGAATCTGCTTCTTAGTGACTTTTGTCTTGTGATGTACGTAGATGATATTGTACTTCTTAAGAGACTTGATAATAGGCCCCTTTTGGCTCTCTTCATGGAACGGAAATTGGAACTGTTTCTTGATTGGTGTAAGTTTAACAGGCTCTCTTTTAATGCTGCAAAAACAAAGTCTATGCTTTTTACACCTTTGCCAGATAGAACATTAGAGATGAAGGTGAATGGAAAATGTATTGAGAAAGTCAGCTTTTTTAAATATCTTGGAGTTGTGATTGATGAGAGTCTGAAATTTCATGACCATGTCAATTATGTAATGTCAAATTCCACACGATTTTTTGAAGTCATTTTTCGCATAGGTAAGTTTTTGTCACTGAAAACTGCTAAAACTGTATATTATAGTATTGTTTATTCTAGCTTATTCTATGCTGTTGCGTCTTGGGGGGGATACTTGGTTTCTTCATTGCGAAGAGACCGATTACAGGTTATTCAGAATAAGATAATTAGAGGTCTTTTTGCTCAATATGTTAGTGTTGCTCAAACCTCTGATATTTATAAGAATGTTGGTATACTTAAAGTAAGTGACGTTTATAAGCTAAGACTCGTTGAAATTGTATATAAAATAATAAATTGCCATTATTTTCCTGAAATACTCCCGTTGCTCCAGGTGCATGATGCCAGCTATGAATTGCGCTCTACCACTGATTTTGTACTGCCATTTCCTAGAGTTGACAATGTTAAACTAAATTTTTTATATTCCTGTATTTGTGTTTGGAATTCTCTACCTGATGAAATAAAGTTGTCTCCTTCTCTATTCACTTGTAAGAAGAAATTTATAGAGCTTACTTTGCAAGGCTGCTTGAGTGTGATTTTTTGCCCAAAGGATCTATCTGAACTTCAATGGGCTTTCTCAGAGATTTACTAAATTATTTTTTATTTTTTTATTTTGCCTTCATAAGGCAATATATATTTAATTGGGCAGTCGTTACTTTTCTATTTTTTTTATTTTTTTTAATATATATATATATATCATTATATATATATATATATATATATATATATATATATATATATATATATATATATATATATATATATATATATATATATATATATATATATATATATATATATGTATAAAATAAATTGATATTTATATATATATATATATATATATATATATATATATATATATATATATATATATATATATATATATATATATATATATATATATATATATGTATGTATGTATGTATGTATGTATGTATGTATGTATGAATTATTTAGTGAAGTGTTTATGTCAAATCGTGTCCGAGAAATAAACATATCCAAATGCGATATGGGAGTCAAGCAGACACGCATACTCTCATTAAAATAATAATTAAAAAGGGGTAATTAATGTGAAGCATTAACATCCGATTCATATTTCAATAGTAAGGATGAAAATTTTATTTCCAATACATTACCCTGAATTGACTTAAGCGGTTTATTACAATAAGTGACGCCTTTTCCGATATTGAATATTCAGAATCTGAAATTAATGGAGAGAGATTCTGATGCGGAACGCGTTATAAATGTTCTTCGATACATTGATAATAAAAAATGGGAAATTATAACTTAATTCACGCAGAAAGAAATCTTAAAATGATGCATCTATTTTTAATTATTTTTTGAAGAAAAAATATCACTCATTTTTGTGGACACTAACAGAGGCATTTCAATAAACTTTTAAAAGACAGAAAAAATTCATCTATTTATTTATTGTCATTGCATTTCGATGCATTCTAATGAGAAATAGTTATGATTGGCAATCGAAATATAAATCATTTTGACATATTATATTATCCTAGCTTAAGGAGTGTTTGTTTTTATACAAATATCATGGAATTTGGCTTGTACTAATTAATCACAATAGTCGGGACCGTTCACTGTGAATATATACACCTCTGTCCCAAAAGTAAGTTCACTGAATATCCCATGAATGACTGAGTTATGTAGCTCCTTCGTGACGTATACGAGTGGGTAGCCAGTTGCCCAGGCTACATATCCATACCAGTTTTAACCAGATTACAGATTTATAAGGTCAGTCTTGCACTGCATCTGTTTATGTATGGGCGTGTGTTCTAACCTCGTTACATTTTTGCACTATATCTATTGTGTATAGGCGTGTTTTCTATCCTCGTTACGTTTTTGCGATGCAGATAAATATTGAACAGCCGTACGCTATCAAATTCTGTGTGAAATGTAACAAGTCTGTCACTGAGACATTTGCTTTCTTAAATGAAACTTATGGGGATGCCACTCTATAGAGAACTATGGTTTTTAAGTGGCACAAAGCTTTCAAAGAGGGCCAAGAAAATGTTGAAGACGACCCTTGTTGTAGAAGACCAATCTCGTCAACAAACTATGAAAATGTAGAAGTTGTCAGAGCTGTGATGGAGAGAGACCGCTGGTTCAGTGTCAGAGTGATTGCAGAAGAAACTGGTTTGGATAAAAATGCAGTTCATAGAATTTTAACGAACTATTTGCATATGCGAAAAATTTGTGCAAAACTAGTGCCCAAAAACTTGTCTGTGGAGCAGAAAGCGAACAGGGTCAAAATTTGTCAAGATTTACTTTAAAGGTTCGAAATGGAGCACAATTTTGAATAAGTTTATAACAGGCGAATTGCATTATCTCATGTGGTTATTTATGCAGTAACGATCCTATAACCAAACTGCCAAGTGTCTGGTAGCAAAGCGAGCACACAAAATAAAATTCTTCTCCTCGAAGAAAGCAAGTACGATGAAGAAAAGGTCACAAAGGTGAAAATTCAGTTTTCCATTATTTTCCATTGTTTTTCTTCCTCCCGACACCTTGCTGTCGTGTTTAGTGTGTGCAACAGAGGTGAATTGCCGTTGTACTCTATCAGGACTAGACAGGTTGCGAGGTCTCGTCGGGTCTTGTTTCCCTTAGAAATGTGTCTCACTTCCCGAATGGGCCACTCGACAACTCCACTCTGCGATATATCTAATAAGAACAGTTCAGCCAATCTAATCAGCGAGACATATCGAGGCAATATGCAGAATGACTCTGGGTGCGCTCTAGACACAACAGATGATAACGCGCCCATCTCAAACACTGCAGTGCTTCTCTAATTAATGGCAAATAATCATGAGCGAAGGACAAACATTCATTTCAGTAACTATCCACAATTACAGCTTAACAGCTATTTCATGCCTGATGATTTCTTATGAGTAACAGATTTTTTCGTAAAGTGGAGAAAGGTTAAGTTTTTCGTAACTAATGGATTTAACTACACTTTTACTGCTGTTATGCATTAAATTTTGTTAATGTCCCCCAGCATGTTTTTAAATTAATGTATTGGTTCATTGGGACTAAGGGAGATGTTTATTGTTCCCTAGTTTATGGTGTACGATTATATATTAGTTTTAAAATATATTTTGAATTTCTAATATCTATAAATTTATGGTATTAATATATTAGTGTTTTATAATAATATATATATATAATAGGTATATGTTATATATAAATATATATACTTAATAATATATAATATATATATATTAATATAGAACATACCTGAAAAACATTTGGCTCTATACACTCATATTATTACTACATATATAATATTTCTAATATGTTTATACATTATATCAACTAAATATTATATGTTAAATATATATAAATTTAATTTTAGGTTTAATTAATGCATAAACTTATTTATATATCCTTAAGGATATCGGTCAGTTTGGAGTATTTTTATATAAATAAATGATATACTTGGATATTAATAATAATAAAACGAAGAATTTTAAAATACTTAAATCTTAACATACAATATACCGCTAAATAAATAAATATATATATTTATGAACCAGCTTGATCAAGTTTAATAGATTAATAAGATAATTAAATTTACTATAGTGGACTCGCAGACATTTAGCAACTTGTAGATATATAACTAAGTATAATAATTTTCGCTTATTAGTAGTATCTTATATCGTAAATATACCTATTTATCTTAAATGTTATGGTATGATCTAAGAATGACTATAACAGTATATACCTGAGTATATAAAATATAGTATGCTCATGAGGTTAAGCTACACCAGCGTATCGGAATAGAATCATTAATAAATATTATAGTTGTCAGGTGATATAAGATTATTCATTATTTGCAAAGCATTCACACAGTAATCAATTTTATAAAAATTACTTTACATTAATACAATTGTGTAACCCTATTGGATCTGTATCTAAACTCATTTTACATTATCTGATAATTTAAAGTGGATATATAATTAATATTCGAGGTGATATTAAAACATTTTGAAAATTGAATAACTATATAATTCTCAGTAATGATATTACGCCGTTACATACATAAAGTCACTAACAATAAATATTGGTTGAAATAAGATAAAACTAGTTGATGTAATATCGTTTACTTATTTTATCACAAATATTTGTGGTTCATATATGGTACCCTTATTATAATAGTGGATATTACTGTATAAGATATATATTACCGTAGTGATTTTTACAGTTGTATACTTAATTGTAAACTATATTCCTACTTTAAAGTTTTCATTGTTGTTTTTACGTTTATTGTTTATTATATACTCTTATACACGATTTTAATTATATATTCTTTGCCTATGTTTTACATGGGCTCCTAGCTTTCTGTTTATAAATATTGTATACTACATATTATAACTAGGGTACAGTTATGAAGATATTGAGACCATAATCATTCAGCTACCTGCTATTATACTATAGCTTATAATATATATATTAATTAGTTATAACAAACCTTTACAAACTAAGAATGATATTACTGCTATTAATCATCCTCTAGCTAGGTACTCACTATTTAATTATTATTAATATATTATATAAATACTACTCAGCAGCTCTTGATTAAACCCCTATTACTTTCTCAATTCCTCATTAGTACCATAATGAACTACTTACTATATATAGATATATTTACCATAATTTCTTTTAACTTCAAATAGTCATATCCAATATACTATCATGATTAATCAATCTATATTTTCATTGTATATTGATTAGGTGAAGTCGTGGCCGGCGATAGTAACAATCTCGAGCAACTCATTCCGGCCTTAGTACCTCCCGCCTAATCTCCCGGGCTCCCACGAGGATTCTCTTGACACTATACCGGGCGCGTTCCGGGGCGGATATCATTATTGATCGCTGAGACCACCACACAGCAGAAATCTCGTGTGCATACTATGACTTCTCAGGTTGAACTTCTACGAACTTACTTTCCCTAGTGAGACAGGTTCCGTGTTCCTTCCTTCGTCCTATTAGGGAGACAAAATAACTTCCATATAAATAATTAAAAATAATATTATCGAATATACGAGGTTCTTAGCTAGATCAAGGGGTTCTCTTGGATTACCTAGATAATATCTCATCAAATCGGTATATCGTATATGCATCAAAGCATAGCTTTAAAAATTCTTATTACTTATTAGCTATGTGTTCTTTTTGGTTCTTATAACAGTTGTTCTAACCATACAAAGGATCTCATCTGCCCTTGTATTATAAAGGAAACACTTATTTTAGCATATGGGTTACTCTCAGTTCAACCTTAAGTCTATTGAGGTCTAATTGATGAGAGAGTGATAAGTTGAGTACTAAATTGAGATGTTAAACTGTTCTTAAATATTCTATTACTCCTCTATTTAACTGTCTAATCACTTGTAGCCAATCATGATTTGATCAATTACTAATATTTGTTTTCACATAATTAAGAACTACATGCAGTAGTAAATAGCTAGAGGGATAGCTTGACCACTCATCAATACTTGCATTTCATAAATATGGTTAATGCCTCCTTATCACTTATATTTGTACTCAAGGCACTCTTCTGATTATATCTATGAGTGAATAATTAAATAAATTTCTTTTCTATCTCTATGACATTATATATCTAATAATAACTGACATCATTTATAAATTCTCTCTTTAATTATTCTAATATTATTAATGTCATAATATTATAATCATTATTATAATAAATAAGTAAGTAGGATTAAAGTGTTAAATAATATATTTTATAATTATTATTAGTTATATAATTTATATATATATTTATTTATTTTATTAATAATGTCAATACTATATAATATATAGAAAGAAACTTATCTAAATAGTGGAGTTAAGTGCTACTAATTAGTCTTAACAACTTGTAAGTACAGTATATATCCTAAAATGTTAATAAGTTTTATATCAATATATTTTTGTATTAACCCAAGAATTTCCGTATATATTTACTAATAGAGCGTATACAATCGTAGTCCTCTATCAACTAATAATTTGAATTATTTTGAATTTGAAATGTATAAAGTCACTGTTATACTTTATACGTTACGTTGCCGAGCATCAATTAATTAGCTTACTTGTGAGCACCTAAATATATACTTCACATCTAGTTTATAGAATCCGAATAGTTTAGCGCTATATGTTAAAAATTGAAAGTCACTATTAAGTAAGCTATTTTTGGTTCTATTTATTCGTGCTTATTAATTATATTTAATTCAATCATCTTTTTTTTGCATTTCTATATTTGATCATTTACATTTTCCCATTCACAACCTTCTAATGCTGACGAATAATATTAAGGCATAAATAGGGTTTTAAATCAAATTGAGCAAGAACCAATTTGTTAGTTCAGATAATGACTGACATTTATTTAAAAGCTTCACACCCTCATGGGCAGGGGTGAACAGCTTTTCATAAATTAATCCGCTTAAATCAAATTAGTTGCAGTTAATATTTAATCAATATCTAGGTATTTTATCTAATACTAGATAATTACTTCGATAGAAATATATAAATTTATATGGGATAAATCAGAAAATCAGGTCCGAGTACTCACTACCTGTAATACTCTCCGGCAAATTGTCAGACATGCTGTTCACTATCAGTCATCACCTGGCTCTGGCTCTCAAGAGCCAAAGTGTGTGTCATTAAAACTCGAACCGCATAGTTTTTAAATTGCATTACAAGCGGTTTGGACAGAGAAATTCTAGGAAAAGGTGGAAATATTTACTGTAGTATCATCAGACTTAGGAACAGATGATACCAGCGTGATATCATCTTGTTGAGTTGTTTAAAAAGCACGCGTGGTTGAGCTCACTAGAAACGTCTCTTTATTGTAATAGAGAGGTGGTTAACACCTCACTAAGAACTCAATACTAGGTTATCCCCATGAACAAATATTGCGTTGTCCTCATATAAATAATATTAGATATAAGAGATAGATAAGTATAGACGTATGATTAGGATTGTAGTACTCTCTCATTGAAGAGAAGGAGTGGAATTACCCCTGTGCCATCTCAGTGTAGTGGGAAATATAAGTAGATAAAGATTACACATCATCTCGAAGAAGCAATAGCAATGCAAATGTGATTAGAACATCCAAGGTATGCGATGATATTTCATACCAAGGTGCTGAATACGATCCCCCCCCCCTATCAACCATAACCCTACGAATGAAGCTCCAGAGGCACACATGAACACTGGATAGATGTGACTCTCCTTAACTTAAGTGGTTCAGAGCAAAGTAAGGCCCTAACTTACGTCCTAGAGTAGAAGAACAAATGTGTTCGCATGGCATTGCATTACCACATGTAAAATATGAGGTTATAAAGTTCAGATACGCGATACGGTAGCCTCTCCGGTCCTCCACCTAGCTCCGCTCCCCTCAACGCGCGCGCGACCCGCCCGCGAGGACCCTCAGCCCCAGTGGAAGCTACTCAAATACTGAGAAATCGTGCGTAGGTCGATTGCACTCAGAGATAACAACATCCCGAGAGAATGAGTCTATTATCACTTATATTAGGGATAATTTAATACATCAGAAAAGTTATATAAAAAACTACTCTGTAAACATGCTATCACCCATACTAAATTTAGAACAGAAGATAGAGGGATATAATAAGTACAAGAACGAAAAGAGTGTTAAAAAAAATAATATAATATAAACAACACATATAACAATCCATATATCGTTAATAACAAAAATTCTATTCTCTTCTCACAAATATAACAGAGCATATCCTTAGAACTATCAACATCGTACAAGACTGACACAATACCAGATTTTGTAAATATATATAAATTTGTAGCTATGTTTGTCATGTCTCAGTTGCAAAGATATTGTAGAAATTCCATTTGCTTATTGAGCAATTTCCGGCTTGCTAGGCTGTCACATCGGAAACTACTACAAAACTTAAGCCGAAAAAAAAATGTTGAACAGAAAGGCAAACAATCAAATAAAATAAATATAATTTTGAAGTTAAAATTAGTTTTCTTACAATATCATTTCTCTCAGAAATAGTATTTGCTAGGGGAATTCAGATTTCAAATTTGAATTAACACACTTTATATTATAATTTTCAAATAATTCCAATTGGAGTACAGAAAACATATTTTTCTTAATATATATATATATATATATATATACTATATATATATATATATATTATATATATATATATATATATATAAATATATATATTATATTATATTAATTATATATATTATTAATAATATATATATATTTATATTATATATATAATAATTAATATATAGGTCAGCCTCTCAGATTTAGATTGTTATACCCATGTATAATGTGTAAAAAAATAACTCTATGATAGCGTATACGTAATAAAACTGATATACATATTATTTGTAAAATCAATAGCGCACTAATATGTATAATGTAAGCGGAAAATTGAAGATAAGAAATAAATATTATGACTGAAAATAGAGATAAAAAAAGTAATAATAAATAAATATAATTCTCTCGTATTCCCCCAAATAATTTTCATCTCCAAGACCAAGCTTCTAGCATCAAATATTTTCTATTTCAATGTGCTTCTTGACACACACACACTACACCACACACTAACCACACACATCACACACACACTCTATATGATAGATAGATTTTCTAGAGAAAATTCAATATCAGAAATTTTTCATTTGATAGATAACTCCATGTACTCTCTGATATTAACTACGCCGTAGAGTATTTGGCAGAACGAATTTTTTTAATTTTAATTAACTCATTATTAATATTTTATTTTTATTAAGCTTCGTATTTAGGCAATACTATTTTAGGATTTGCAAATGAGACAGTTTATTTTCTATGTTTATTTATTCTGATTATCTCATATTATGTTTCTTTTTATTACATAGGATTTTTTTTCGGGGGGGTGGGTGAGAGAAGGGGAGGGCTGGAATTTTCTCTTGAATAATCGCTGTGAGCGTATCATTTTATACAAATAATTTTTTGAGTTAGTTAATTTAATTGAAAATATTATAAATTAATTGTTATATTATTTTTTTTTTAATGATTCTTGAATTACTTTATTTCGATTTTTTTAAAAATTATATAATTAAGTTATTTATAGTAGTAATAATATTAGGCAATTTTCCTTAAAATTTTATCAAAATATTAAAGTGAAAATAGACTTTATATATGTGAATAGAAAATCTATTAATCCCATATATATTAAAAATATGTTATCATATTATTAATTAAAATATATAATATTGGAATAGTATATATATTATAATATATTATATATATAGTATAAAAATTATAGTATTTAAAGATATATTCTTTATATATATATATAATATATATATATTATTTATAGTATATTATAAAAAAATGTCTTTTTATTTTATTTCTACTTTGTATGTGATATTAGGATTTAAAAAGATTTACAAGCCAATCGGTCGTAAATGGGACGTCAGGCCACTATTAGCGTATTATAACTTCTAGTCTCCCCTCAACTTATTCGTAGATTTAATACAGTCTTATTTTCGCTTTTTTTTTACCTGTGAATAAATTAATTAAGAAAGGTCATATATAGGTTCAATATATAGCAAAATAAAAAAATATTACTGCTCCTTATAATTCTGAGTAAGTATTTGTTTATTATTAAAGTTCTAAATAAGAAGTTTCAGCACAAAATTACACAAACGTAATAGTTCGCTCTTTGTATAAATTACTATTTTTATTTGGTGGGTTGAATTGGGCCATCTTTTAAATTCCTCTTATATTTATATGTTAATTAATGTTTTAATTACATGATTTTAATTTTTTAACTTAATTTCTAGAAATTTGAAGAGTCTATAACCATTAGTAATAAGTAATTAAATGTTTTAATATATGAATAAATAAAAATATAAGTAATATAAAATAGCTGGGTGTACACAATCCACCCATTACTGATGCGGACAATAATTTGACACCTTTTTTTTTGATAATTCATATTTAAAAGACAACTGATTTACATATTTATTTTATTTTAATTTTATGCTTTAAAATAAATAAAATACTTTGATTTAATTTATATAATTTAAATTAGCTATACGTAATTAAAATGTCAATAATATAAATTAAATAGTGACTCTTAATAAAATAGAATTAAAATGGTAGGCCCAATTACATCACCCATCTCAATCATAATAATTTTTTATAGGGGGGATAATCGGGCCAAGTTTAGGCCCAGCGATTTTATAATCAATTAATAGAGCCATCTGCTCTAAGTTGAACGCAATATACAAACAAACATCGTTTAGTTTTGCCATGATTATGAGATCGTAATATCTCCATGTTACTCCTTCGCTACTTGTTTATGATCCATGTGATAGAATATCTATAATAATATTAATACTCTGTCTCTCTGTAGTATATCCTTGTGCATGAGATCTCAGATGCGAAATGTGAGCTCTCAGATCTAAGAAAGACTGTAAATAGACCTCGATCCTTGCGTCCAATACACTTTTTCCAGTAAAATGTGTATAGTTTCAGATACGTGCTACATTTATATACGAAGAGAAGAATTTTTTGCTACTGTTGTCCGTGTACAACTTATAGAGCTTTATACATTCTCTGAGCCTCTCTATGTATTTCAAGAGAATGAGTAGCAAATACGTCTTAGCCGTACACCTCCTCTTAGTGATCAATCTAACATAGGCGACTAAATCCACTCGATACAGCAGTATTTTACTTTGTTTAGTACTACTCTCTATATGTAGTGCTAAAACAAATAATTTTTTTTTTTATTTAGTCACCCTCGCCCACGCTTTTATATAACCAGACTGAATCTCGGTATATCCGGTAATTCCTGGCGCTAAGCTTTTAATATCACCACTACTCGATCTTACTCTCTTCTGGTGTGATCCTCGTGAGGCTCTGCGGATGAGTGCAGAGAGTTCTATAACTTTTACCTATTCCCGGATTATACCGGTATCCGGGCCTATCGAGCTAAAGAGGATTCTTTCTTATTCTAATATATGGTTATAACTAACAGCAATCTCCTTGACAACTTTTATTAACTGGTATCATTTACTAATAATATAATTATAATATTATACTTAACTAGATAGATATAAAATATATATAGATTATAAGTGTATATTTACTTATGGTATAAGAACAATTAGCGACGAGATACACTCCGATTCAGTCCTAATAAGTTAAGGAAGGATCAGTATTCCAATAAAACGAAGCACTCAAACGAGCCATAGAGCTCGCTTCGCAGTTTAGTAATATGATTTGGATCTGATTGATTGAGGCCACCCAATTATGCCACGTACGATGTTTCTGGTATTTTCGATAGTTCACTGTGAGGAAACTCCTAGTTAACTGATCGAGATCATCCATAAAGGACAATGATCGCATATCCCACTCTCTATATGCTGTTTTCTAGAGATATATTATTAAATACTACATGTGTCTATCTCATCTTTCTACGTAATCTTTTTCGAGAAAGATTGAAATTAAAGACTGATACTAGCATCCTCAATAGCTTGAGTATGCCCAAATGATGACACAACACCGGTTTCTGAGCAAGTATCTCTCCGTACACTGTTTTGACAAGGTCGCTAGGTCTCACTCAGTGTCCAAGGAAATTGTACTTAAAACGTCGTAAAGTGAGGATGTTGTTACATAATCAAGAGAAATTCACAAGGTTGTACTGATTTATGCGGTACCGTTTAACAACGCAGAGTAGCTATTTCAGTGATAAAAGTGTGCACTCCAGGTCATTCTAGTTTCAATATATTATTCCTCAAGAATGCACTCTCGATAGAATCAATATGAGAGCCGCATCGAGGTCTCTTCTGACAGAAAGCGAAAACGCCGCTTTCCATTGTGCCTTAAATATCACAATCCATCTGGTCTCGCAAATCTTTGTGATCCTTTTGTTATTTGGTTACTAGAGAACTCTTTATTATTTGGTTCTTCCAGAAGTTATAGTGAACCGGTCTTCGAAACATCTCGATCCGAAAAAAGTGCCTTTATATTGTCAGAGATGGTTCTCCAAGACGTTTCGCAGATTGACACCCTCACGAATCTTCTCGTGCGCAAGATGTTGCTGATAGACATAGATTTAAGTGCACATGTGCAGTGACACAATCGTGGTTGTAGAGTTAGACTTCCCTAGGATAACCTCATTCCTCGACCAACGAATAACAGATGTGAGCCAGCTCCCTACGGAATTCGCTTACATCAATGGAGAAAGAGATGCCTATCATTCATTTTTCTCCTCTGTTAAGATTTTCGAAATGTTTAACCAGATTAGCCGATTTTACTTTCTCTCCAAAATTACAATATAGTGGAACTCAAATGTTTTCCCTGGGAGCCAATAATCATTAAACCGTACATAAAATTCATCCTTCTGCATTCAATAGTGTAAAAGCCGAGTTCATTTCACGCACATGCCATCTACCCACCCGGCAAGCCTCCCAACTCGTACCGGTCGTCAAGTAGCAGCGAGAGAGGCTAGCAAAAACCTAGTTCTGTTTGAGAAATATCCCTTGTTTCATCAGTTGTTTCATCAGCTTATGGTGAAAAAAATTGTTTTTATTAACTTTCTCCACATTTCTTTCCTTTGAATATAAGAATGACCTAAGTGACTGTATGATTGTCATTCTGTACATCGGACCGAGTAACGGTTTATTATACATTGATTTTTTGGGAATCCATAGAAGTAAGTGGTTCTTCAAAAGCAGTATACACTTTGGTCAACGCTTCCATTAATTGACTCGAACAAATCGCCTCATAAAGAAGCAGACATTCTAAAGCTTTTTCCCCCGCGAGTTCATCTCAGCGGACGTTGATAATTTCAATTAACGTCAGAAGTCTACTTGAGCCGCCTTTAATGCCGAAAGACCATTGCTGGGCACAAACCCAAATTTAAACTCTATAGTCTTTATTGAGCGTTAATCGGATAATTATTTGACACTCGCCAGGTCTCTCCTTTCTCCTCGTACTTATTCCTTCACATGTTTTTCTTTAGTTTTTGAGTGTCTGAGCTCAAAGCTTTGTTCTATGTAGCACTTTCAATTTTGTTTTCTGAATAAGAGCTTCAATATTATCTGTCTGTTAATACCACATAGACCAACGATGATGAGCTTTAAAAAGTAAATATACCACCATTATTGTTTCTCTGAAAGATAAATTTTAACTATTCATATCCCAGAAGAATATAAATATAATAAGGCAAGTCTAATCTGACTCAGTGACCTCTGGTGCAGATTCTCCCTAACGCTCCCCTAAACTCGGTGTCTCTCTAAAACAGGTCACAACAGTATGAGCTACTCGGGTGAGAGGTATAACGGTATATATATATATAATCTATATATGATAATACAAATAATTTTATGAAACTGCGTAACTAAATACGCTACTGCAGTCGTATATCATAAAATGGTAATAGAACATAATATTATTTAAACCTATCCCTCATATACATTTATTGTAGGTTATTATCTGAACCTGCACCCCTATCGCAGTTAAAGTATATATATATGCCAAGTCGTTATATTAGTTACCACTATAGACCAATAACGAGTGAAGGCTATATAAAGGTGAATAAATTACCACCATTTTTACTCTGAAATAGTTATATATTACATATTCTTACCCAGAAAGAATAATAGGCCTATATAAGTCAATTTACATGATATCAGTGACCTCTGGCAGAAATCTCCCCGCCCCCACTCAGGTCAAGGGTCTATATGAAAATTGGCCGATACTATCGGGGTATATATATAGTATAGTAAACGGGTATCAGATAACAAATTTAGTAATCATTGCTAACTCTACAATAACGCTCTGCATATAGTTCGATAAAATGTTTAATAATAGAAACATATTAATATACTTCACCCTATTGTGAGCATAGTGTCATTTCTCTGAATAACCTACGCTCACACCTTCGTCAAGAGTATAATTAGTACATAAGCGTGTTTAACCACCATAGAATAACTCCATAAAGTCTGTGTAGTTTGTTGCATAGCTGCATAAAAAAAATTGACGAAACTTTCGCACTAAACTTTCTGTGGGTGCTCTCACCCTCTACTGATAGGCCCCCCCTGGATACGCCCTTACCGATATTACTTCCCAGTTAATGAAATAAGGCACATGTACAAATCTATAGACTAGTTGAACCTCCACTGCAGTGATAATACTCAACCGACCCCACTCGGTAGTCATGAGCGTGATATCATACACAGTGAGGTAGTATGCTACTCGTAGGCTTTATTGTATTAACATCTCTACTAACTATATAGTAACAAATTTTAGAAATACTGCTGGCAGGCCTGGCACTTCTATTTTGAAAAGACTATGTATAATAATAAATGGTAACTCTGAAAATGAACTTTGGACTTCTCTTCTTTATGTAGGGTATTATCGATAACCCGTCAACTACGCTACGCAGTTTTTAGTGATATATTATTATATGCATAATAGCAAGACATTTTTAATACAACTTATTCTTCAAGAAAATCTCTCCTATATTTTCTAAAAATTTCTTTCGATAAATAAGACTCCTCAATATATAATTAGAACTTGAAAAAAGTTTTTCCTATCTCTGCCCTCAAAAAAAGTTATCAACATTTTACTTCGTGAGAGATAAGTCTCACCATATTATATTTTTACTTTTTTATCCTGCGCTAATTTTAAAGACTTTCATTTACTAGTGTTTTTTTTACTTCCCCATAGATACAATGTTCTAATTTTACTGAACCACAGTCGCCCTCTCTCGTCTCTCCACCAGTGCGCACACACACCTGCTGCGGCCGCGCAATCTCCCGCCCGCGCCCACCTGCGCCCCGGTCATAGCGCGCTACAAGTTCTTTCACTCGGCGGAAGTAGCGTCCAAAAATTCCCGCCCCTCTCAAGGTTCAGTAACAAATTATTAGAACTCTAGCCTAACCCAAACGCTCGCGATGCCTTTCCTCGATGTGTTATACATCCAAGAAAGAATTATCGGTGAAGAAACAGATTAAAATAACACAAATACGCACATATCCTTATTTATCTGAGGGCGGAATTATGTTTACTGTCAAAGAGTTCCGGTTTCTGTCTTTGATGCTCACTATTTAATTACTATTATGGAGAATAGTATAAGTAATAATTCTTTTCAGAGATAATAAAATAATTGGTATCATGTATTTATAGGAAATGACGTATAATTTCCTTTTAGTCCTCATTACGATTTGAGTCTTATATATAATATATATATTAATATATATATATATAAGTATATATACTATATAACAGTATATAGTTCTTTTCAAATGGTTATTAGAGAGAACTTATGACAACATTCTCAGAGAGGTGCGCGGGTTTCGAATATAACCGCATAATAGAGGGAGTATTATTATGATTCACTTTAACCATTATTTTAACGAATACTGCGGAGCAGTATATTGTTAGCAGTTTTACTATAAATTTTTATAGTTTACTTATAGATTATCCCTAGTTACTCCTCGAGTATAATGCCACCCTTATGTGTACATCCTTGACCCTGAGCATATATATTAGGTAGTGAGCTGAGGATATAGTAAATAAAGAATATATCTGCCAATACAGATAGTAGTATCACTGTCAATAAATTTGACTTGACCTTTTCTTACATGGGAATATATATGATAGAGTATAGACTTTCATAGAGGGAAAAATTGAGTTATGTGATATAAATATTTTCTACTTTTAGTCACTTTGAATTGATTTATGAAATAAGTTATAGGTATATATATTTATAATAATGTTGGTATATATATTAATATATACATTTACTAATAACTGCTATATATAGAAGGTGTGACGTGGATAGTTAGTATATTACTCGAATATACCCTATACTCAATTATAATACAGGTGAGAGTTTATAATTTGTTCTTACCCATTTTATCGAACTAGCGAGCGTTTAGCCTATAAGTTCTAAATTTGTATTATCTACTTATTACCGTTACTTACCTCATTCCTGTATACTATAGTGTAGCAAACCTCTTTAGTGTTATGTGAGTGACCCTATTTACTCGCACAACTCCGGGATGAGATGGGTACCTTATCACTTTATATGTAATCCGTCAAGCCCTTGGGGATCGAGTGCGGAGTGGGGTCATCGCAGCACACATAAAATCGACTCCAAAGAACAAAGATCTACTCTCGTGGAACTTTGCCCCTTATTATTCTTCTTGATGAGGCAAAGCGACACTGTGAAAAGCCAGGACTCTGACTAGAGCTCTAAAAGCTACTATTGGAATTTAGTTTATTCAAGAGAAAATGGAATTGTGTGCTGGTATGTATAACGACATCTATTATAACACTTTTCAGATTGGTTTCTCCTACTCCGCTTGGTGACTCGAATTAGCGCATTCTAGGCAATGACTAAGCTAACTGCCGATAGAGCGCTTAGTCGTGGGGCGAAGTGTTTTCGGCAAATCCCAGAATACAGACGGGGTTTAATTGCTTTCTCTACGCATTTTTACGTAACTGCGAGCGTATATTTGTTAGCAGTTCTAAATTGTTACTGATACCGTTACTCCCCAGTAGCACCCTGGTGTGACGGAACCCTTGATCGCTGACCCGAGTGGGGCTCAGGTGAGGAGATCTGCCTTATAGATGGATTCACTTATCAAGTAATATTTGTACTATTGCCTTATTCTTCTGCGGAAGATTAGTAAAATATCTATTTCCAGGAGAATAAAATGTAGTATTATATGGAAATTTTACCTTATATTTAGTTACCTCTCGTATTTAGGTCATATGATTTATATAATAGGGTAACTATCATAGCTATGTCATTAAACTATAACTCCGTGAGCTTAGAGTACGTAGCGTATAGTTCGAACCCAATATAAGAGTCGGAATAATTGTTCTTACTATAATACCATTTTTAACGAACTGCGAGCGTTATGTTAGCAGTTTCATAAAATTTGTCTATACTGACTGATTATCGTTACTCTATACTCTCACTCCTCGTATGTTTCTGCCATGTTTATATATTATTCTCCGCCTATGCACTCACTCTTGCGTGAGTAATTTCTAGGGAGGAGAGATACGCCATGAGGATGTCGCAATGCACTGGTCCGAAATCTATAAGCATTTGCGCTCACTTGTAATTAATAAAGTGTTGACTAGAGAGAGGAAATTAGATAAGTAATCTATAAGCCCAGAAAGTGCAATATATATGCGCTGAAAATGAATATATGGATTTTTATCCCTGTTTTTTATGAGAGTGACCTCTTTCTGTTGGGAGATATTTCATCACAACCCCTAAAACATCCCAACCTTCATTTTAAATTATTGGCTGCTACAACTCGACTTTCCTGAACAAATGTGCATATGTTGCAAACTAACTGACTATTCGTGAAGCGAGAAAGTGCTATGAGAGTGATTTCGAAACCAGAAATATTGATAAGTGGAGTATATTGATTCATTAGACAAACTAAATGTATTACGTCATCTGCCGAGTAACGCCTCATTATGGGGATTAGCCATTAATGTTATGGATTTGTCTCCAGTACTAGTAGTTTCCAATATAGTCTAAATTTGAGCCCTATGGTTACGAGAATCTTATAGTTACTATCTCTCTAATCGAGTATATCCTTGCTCTAAAAATAATATATCCATCTAATATATTCCCATAGTGTAAGCATGGAAGGAGACTTGTCCTAAATTTCATCATAATAAGATACATAATGATAATATAAATTAAATATAGATATATATAGTATAATATTATAATTTTATATTAATTTATCAGCATTATTCTCACCTATCTCGCTCTAATCTATCGTGAGTATCTTAAGCTCTACCATGTGCACGGCGTATGCAAATGACGCTCTAGATGATTGATGCGTCTTTGCTCACAAATCCAATATGATTCTTCAGCGTAAACTGTCTGCAGCCCACTCGTCCACCAAATGATTCATATAAGGACGCATTTTCTCTTTTATGAGGTTAAGAAAAATATTAGTATATGTGCGATAACCAAAGAGGAATAAGCGTTTTACAAGATTACAGCCGTAAAAATAATGGCTCAGAGGAAAAGATAGAAGTGATTAATATGAGCTACCACTTCCCAACCTGATCTATTTCTTCGATATATTGCAACTTCAACTGATTAGAAGAGACGAGTAAAAGCAGCTTCACCGTTATAGCTGACTAGATAAGCTTAACCATTTCTCAAATTCGTTCCATGCATCTCTTTATTGCATCTCCAGATTGATAAATTCTCGTGTTTGACCATGTGAGTTTTACATCTCAAATTTTCGCTCATATAACATAATATCTCCAAAATTAATATACAATCAGAAGTTTATATAATAAAAATTGTGAGAGAAATGTTTCCAATAGCTCTATAAGTAGGATATAACTAATATAAATGAAAATTAATATATTAAAATGCTTACTAAAACTATCATGCCTATAGTCAGACAAATTCTGATCAATCAGAGTGATATACTAAAACACCAATTTTGAACAACGCTGACAAAGAAATTACATTATTTTCAAGCGG
>JABUQX010122331.1:0-45079 GCA_015478945.1 Trachelipus rathkii | reverse complement strand
AAGAAATATTGCAGGAGAGATGTTGAAAGATTTCTGTTTAAGGAAGAGAATGAAGATCATGAATGGTTTATTTTCCAACAGATGGGACTTCAATAGGTTCCACAAGATATAGATGAAAACAATATACAAGAGGAATTACGATCAGAGATCTATTTATAGACCTATATAATTATCGTCGAGAATAGTAGGCTATAAGAAACGTTGAAATGATACTGGAAGTAGCAATATATACTCGGAATTCGGCGAGGTCATAGATGATTGGTGACGGACCTGAAGGTGAGACAGACAAGTTGCAGAATAAAGAAAAGAAAAATGTGATTAAAGTGGAGTAACTGAAGGAGTGTGACAAGAAAAGGAATATATTGAATAATGAAGTCAGAATCTAGAACAATTAGAAGGAGTCGGAGTAGATAGGGGAAGATGCAAGAAAAAAAATTTTAAAGGTCAGGGTCAGAGGAAGACCCTGGAGTTAAAGGATGGTTAGGAGGAACGAGGAAAAGACACAAGAGGCGGGGGGACTGAAAGAGATGAAGGAGGCAATAAAAAGGAAGCAAGTATTGATGAGAAGGTTGGGGTGGAAAAGAAGAACTACACGACAAGGCCCAGTATTGGAGGTAAGAAATTGAAACAGAGCGAGAGTAGGAAAAGAAAAGTCTTAAAGAAAAGGCAGAAAGAGACGAGGGGGAAGAATTATGGGAAGGATGTGGTTGAAAAGGGAAGAGGATTTTTAGAGACTGACAAAAAACGTATAGAGGATTCAAAGAGGAAAGTGTTGCAATTTCAAGGAGTAGCAAGGGAATTTCTTGGCTGAGATCAACAGACAAACAGCGAGATAACTGGAATACTTCAGAGAAACTGTTAAATTGTGCATGAGCAGGTGGGGGATGGGAGAGAGAAGAGTGCCCCTTAAGAGAGGGAGGAGATCATTATGGAGGAGTTGGAGGTGACTCTGTGAGAAACAATGAAGATTCGGAAGAGGGATACCCATTTAGAACTAACAAAAGGAGAGGAAAATGAAAATTCGAAATTATTCAATAGGTGTATTGGAACGAGAGCGAAGTACCAGAGGGGTGGGGAAAGTCAATCCATAGTTCCAATACAGGAAAAACAGATACGGGAAGATGTACAACTACAGGGTTAAATTCTTGTTTGGAACACTGACTTAAGAGAATACTATGAGAAACGCTTGAGACTGGTGTATGAGCCCAGACTGGGGAAGAGCAGCACGATATAGAAAGAACAGAACGAGCATGTAGCTTTTCGTAGTTCTGAAGAAAGCTTTGATTTCAGTGGCCCTAATAAGGGACTATGAGCAGTGTTAGAGAGAGGAATATCTGCAGTGGATTAAAGTTGAGAGGGAGCCCTGGGAGAGTTTGTATAGGAATAATAAATGTAATGTAGAATAGAATATGGAGAATAAGGAATGGTTTTAGGTGAGAACTGTAGTCAACAAGGGAAGCGTGTTGTCCCATTTTGTTTGTAGCATAATCTGGGTGTAGATGATGTAAAGAAGCGTGAGAGAGGGATATAGGAGATTAGGACTGATATTCTGCCATGCCGCAGAGATTTGCATGCCTGGAGCGAGAGGAGATAGCTGAGAGAAGCGGTGGTAACTATTTGCTCATAGGCTTAGAGAGGCCGGGTCTGACTATGACACAAAAGACTGAGATCATTGTGATTAGTAGGGGAGAAGGAAGGGGAGAGCTGAAAGTAGATGTGGAAGGGACTGAGATATAGATTGGGTGGAAAAATGCAAATACTTGAAGTGGAGTATTTGGAAGAGGGGGAGGAAATGTACAAGAGATCATAAGTAGCATAGCTCAGTATGGGGAGCTGTAAGAGCGGGGTACCCCATAGCTGAAAGATAGACAAATGAGTATGGTAGGTGAAAAGGGTGATATTCGATGAGTTGGTTAATTAACACCGATTCTTATAATTATGGGGCAGAGACTACTGTACTTACTACCACAGCAGAGAGATAGTGAATACAATCGGCAGAGATGTAGGTTTTAGAGTGTAGTGGGAAAGACTAGAGAGACCAGACATAGAAACCTTAAAAATAAAGGAGGAGTGGAGTGAAGGCTATATTAAATAAGATGGATGCAGGCAGAATGAGATGGTGGGGACACCTGGAGAGGATGCAGGAGAGAGTGGCCAAGAGGAGATTGGAGTGGAAACAGTAAGTGGAGGGACTCATGGAGAAGACATGGAATGCTGTCGATTCTGGAGTTGAGAGAAAGGGAGTGCTGGAGGATAGAGGAAGATGGAAAAGAGCTCTGGCCCCTTTGACAGGGTCTTGACCTTTCCTGGGAGCTGTTAAGTTGTAAAATTTATATATATATATATATAATAATATATATATAATATATTATATATATATTATTATATATATTATTTATATATATATATTATATATAATATATAACATACATAGGAATAAATTACAAATACGAAAATATATATATATATAGATATAATATACAATACATTATATATATATACTCATATATATAGATATATATATATATATACTATATATATATATATCATAGTATATATATATATATGTATGATAGTAATATATAATATAGTATAATATACTACTACATTGAACTCGATTGTTTTCTATTGCAGCTTTGTTGCCATCTCTTCTAGCAGTGATAAAAAAAAAATTTAATCGCCTTAATAATGAGCCCCTTCAGTATTGTCAGCCACTTTTGAACCATTTCAATTTTTCAAATAGGTTTCGGAAGTTTCTCAATCTGGGATATATGCCATGGAAACTAAATAGCCAATATTAGCTTTATGAGTCAAATCCAGATGCAAGTTAAAGTGGCATCAATTCGATTACAGTGAGTGACATCAAACAACTGCAATGATGGAACCTTGAGGCTAAGAAAATCGTGGTGAATTCTACTAAAGGCCCTCCAAGAAGATAGCCCAAATAGCATGACTGATTATGCAGTTTCTTGAAAGTAGTCGCCGATGAATTATTTTGATTATGAAATATCAACTGGCGTTACCACGACTACTAGCGAAGATTCGATGGATATGGAGGTTTCTCAAATAAATTTTGCCGAATAAAATTCTTCACTTGAAATCTCTTACGGTCATTTTTCCTGGTGTTGTAGTTTTTCATTTTTTAGAATACAGCCACGTCCACTATCGTCAATCAGCACCAGTAGAAAGACTCTTAAACTTGGCAATTCTTATTCACTCTCCTAAGAGAGGCAGACTGTTTGATGAAATGTTTAGCAGTTTGGTATTTTTAAAAGGAAATTCAGTGTTTGAGAAAAATCAGGTTTCCTAATCTTTTTAGTATCTCATTCATTATTCTCTTACAACTGTTAGAGCTTATATATATAATATATATACTATATATAGTAATATATATACTATATATATATATATATATATATATTATATAATATATAATATATGCTTATAATATATATATATGTATATATAATATAAATATATATATCATACTATATATATATTATAATAATATATATATATATATATATATATATATTATATAATATATAGTATATATATATATATATATATATATAATAAGATATAAGTATATATATAATATATATCGGTATATTATACTATATTATATATATAATATATATATAATTTATATATATATATATATATATATATTATATATATATATTATATATATTATATATATATATATATATAAGAAAAAGAAAAAGAAGGAGAACATGACAACGTCGAAAAGGAAAAGCCCGCCTTACCGCCCCCTCTGTACCATTATTTAGTAAGAACTCGTCGCATCATTAAATCCATACCCTAGAGGCTTCATGGGACGCGACGGATCCACACTTAATGGCTAAGTCGTCAAGCTGTAGGGTTATCCCCTGGCCAAGTGGGCCACAACCATACCCCTATACAAAACCCCGCCATTCCTCTCCTATCATGCACCTTTTCTTCTCGCCTCTGCCAAACTCAACATTTCTCTATCCTCGCAAACATTCTTTATGACTCAATCTACTTTACTCATACTTATATATATATATATATATATATATATATGTATATATAATATATATATATATATATATATATTATATTAATATATATAATAATGTATATATAATATATATATATATTAGTATAGATTATATACTAAATATATTTATTTATGATTATAATATATAATATATAATATATATATATATAATATATATATATATATATATATATATATATATATATAATATATTATATATATTTAATATTTTTATATTATTATATATAATATATAATATATATATATATATATACTATATTATATATATACTATATAATAATATATTCTTTTATTAAAAGGTTTATAGTTAGAATATTTATTTTTTTCTAAACATAGTTTTATTTATACTGATAGTACACGCTCGCTTGTGTGTGTGTGTTGTTTGTGTGTGTGGGGTGTGTGTTGTGTCGTGGGGGATTGAGTAACCGTTGTAAATTTTTAAAACAATTAGAGCTTGTGTGGGGCGTTTGTTTGTGCGAGCGGCTGATCGAATGACAAGTCGAAGTAGATGTGGGGGTGGGCGCAGCGGCGGCGTTTTCTATTGACTTTGCTAACGTTGCGGCCTGCGTGCTAATCACGAATCTGGTGGAATATCACCTCTCTAACTCTCAACCTACCATTTTATTATTTTGTCTGAGACCCAGCTGGCGGGATTCGTTTTCAATAAACTTAATATCCTTAACTGATAACTTTTTCTTAATTTCCGTCTAAAATTGTGGTTCCCTGTGCCTATATACATAGAAAACACTCCGTGTAACACGTTCTCGAGAATCGTAATCTTCCTAACTTTCGATGTTCTGTGGCCTAAAATCTATATCTCACCTAACTACTCATCATTGGTCTTGTGTTTCTGCTACTAGCTCCCTAATGGAACAGATTTTTTTCAAATTTTTTTGATCATTTTCCATTTTTCACGAGAATGTTACTTCTTCCATCCAAATGCGCTGACATCCTCTATTTAGGGGATTTCAACGTTCACCACACTGAGTGGTTGGGTTCCTCTCACACTGATGCAGGCGGGGAGGAGGCCAAACATTCAGGTATTCTCAAGATCTGAAACAGTTAATTAAGGAACCACATACACATATTCCAGATCGTCCTAACCATTCTTGATCGCTTTGACGATAATGTTTCACCCACTACTCCTTCTTCGTATTTAAATACACCATTTCTCCTCCATTGGTAACTCTGACCACAATCTTTGTAGCTTCTTAATTATACACTTCTCTCCCAGCAGCCTCACCAGCCTAAACGTAATGTTCTGGCACTTGTAATCGGCTATTGGGGGGAATTGCTGTTGTTTTTTGCTAACTTTACTCTTTGGAATGGAATCCTGTCTTTGATCCGGGGATGCGTCGGTCACCGCTGAAAAGGTAGGGGCCTTAATCACCGAGGGATGAGCAGTTTCATTCATCTTCAACTAAATCTTTGCTCCGCCCAAAATCCATGGTTCGATTGAGCTTGTTCTCGCGCCATTAAGGAGAGAACATTGCGTATTGGGCATGGAAAACTCTCATTCTCCTATACTCTTACTAATTTTCATTCTGCTCGGGAATCGTTGACAGGGGATACTATTCGAACAGGCTAACGGCGCACTTTCACTAAACAGAAGGTGCGACAACCTGCTTGGTTCTCTACAGATAAAAATTCTGGCCCGTTGCAAAAAATCTTCTAGTAACTTTGTGTAATCAGCCTTTTCTACAGTTACTAGCTCTAAATGATCTGAGCTAATACTCCTATTGAAAACGCCAATCTCTTCGGCCCTCTATTTTCCTCTAATTCACCCTGGACGATTCTGGCATCCTCCTTCTCCTCCTTTTACAACTACTCTCAAATGTCCCATGTCTACTTGTGTTTACATATTATCGTGTTGCATGGGATCCTGAGATCTAAGAACGTCAGGAGGGCTAGTGGCCCGGATGGCATTCCTCCCCCCCGTGTTTTGAGGAGTGTGCCTTCTGAGCTGGCGCCCTCTCTCGTTCAACTATCTTCTCTATGTCTTAATACTAAACTTTTCCTCAGTGCTGGAAGCGCACACATGTCCAACCGATCCCGAAAAAAGTTAGCCGCTCTGATCCTTTATTACATATTGACTTTTAGCTCATCTGTATTTTATATAAGATCATTGAATCTATCTTCAATTCACATTCTTTGAATCATCTGGAGTCTTATTCCCTTCCTTACTATCATCAATCATAGCTTTTTGCGTGACTCAGGTCAAATACGGTGACATACTTTCCTATCTACTGATTTATGTCTTCTGCCCATAGGGACCATGGGGAGTCTTGCGTGGTTGGCGCTTGACATATCAAAGCTTTTGGACGGGTTGGCACGCGGTCACTGCTCTCTAGCTCCTTCTTTTGGGTTTCCTCCTCTCTTTGCTTACTCTTGTCTAGTTTCTCTCCGATCGCTCTATATCAGCATCGTTGATGGAGCGACCTCTTCTCCTTTCCTGTTAATGTGGTGATTCGCAAAGGTTCCGTTCTCTATCTCCAACTTATATTCCTACTTTTCATCAATGATCCTCTCACCTACTTCTAACTCTTTCACTCTTATGCCGATGACTTCAACCCTTCACTCTTCTACTCACTTCAATTCTGCTCCCTCTTTTGCTTCTGGAGTTGCCTCTCGTCTTCAGCTTTCCGATTCTATCCGTTTGTCGCATCTGGAGGGGATTCGGTGGGGTCACCGGCAACCTTGTAAAATTAACTCTTTAAAATCACTTTCTCTACATTCTCCTCTCAAAGAAACCGGTGCCAACTTTCCCTTTTTCCCTCGACGGCTTAACGTCTCTCCGGAATAACATAAACATTCTTGGTCTTAACATAAACAACAAATTATCTTGGAAACCTCATATTTCTATGGTTGCTAAGGTGGGCCTCAAAAGAAGCTGGGAGTTCTGTTTAGGTTGCGGGTAATTTTTTCCTTCTGCCCACGGCTACTCCAGCTTATATAAGGGCCCTACTTCGCCCTTGTATGGAGTACTGTTCTACATTTGGGGGGCTCCCGGGCTCTCACACCTTCTATGGAATAGTTGAGTCTTAAGCTAAGAGACTAATAAACTGTTCCCTACTTTCTATAAGCTTCGCTTGACCCACTGTCTCTGCGAAGTGACATTGGTGCACTCCCTTTTTCTAAGGTACTACAGCGGTAGATGCTCAGGAGAGTTGGCCGCTCGAATTCCACCTCCATTGCGTCGCCCTCGCAATACAAGGAGGATGCATTGCTTCGCATGAATTATTGCGTGAGGTATGAGAACCCCCAGGACTTGTTCGTTCGTGTGCCTCTTCTTCCGCTACTTCTGTTTCGTGGAACTCCTTGCCTTTCTTCTGGTTTTCCAACTATATTAAATCTTCCTCTCTTTAAGCCGAGGATGCGCTCACCTGAGGATTTGTTTAGGCTGGGGATTGGGGTGGGTTTTTCTTATATTTATTATTCTGACCCTCTTTAAAAAGGCTCGGCTCGTAAGTGGTGGTTAACTTTAAAAAAAAAAAAAAAAAAAAAAAAAAAATTATTATATATTATTATAACGTAAATTTATAATCTCTAGTCTTAAAGTATCTAGATACATGTATCGGCGATACATGTATCGGTATCGCCAAAGAAGGTAAGCAAGTATCGGTGTATCGGTATCGATAAAGTAAATATTTGTGTATCGATGTATCGGTATCGCTTAAGCAAATTTTTTGTATCGATGCCCATCACTGTATATATATATATATAATATTATTATATATATGATATATACTTTTATTATATATATATATTTATATATATATATATATATATTATATATATATATATATATATATTATATATATATAATTATATAATATACTTATTAATATATATATACATATGCTCTCATTACCTCTTACGCTATACGACGGCCTCGAGCCCCTATCGTGCTCTACCCGTATCTATCGCGATCTCTCATTCGATTCTCACGTCATGCATGACTGAACTACCAGGTACGCGCACATCTAGCCATCTCATCTTACATTTTCTTGCGCTCTAGGGTCAATCATCCGCAGCTACGTCATCGTACGCAGCTCTTCCTTACGTATGACTCTGCGTCCTACTGATCTACATCTCTATCCATATCACATTACCAGCTAAACCGTAATCTAGTTATACATTATATTAATATCGATATACCGGATACAATCTATACCTATATAATCATACTCCTACCTCACCTACATCTTACATCACGCGACGCGCCTTATGTTTCGTCCTGATCAGCTGCGTCATAACACCCATTTAGTCTCTAGATCACTGTCGTCGACCATGACCACTACTCATGCCACCTCGTGTCACCTATAGTCAATCTCGTCACCTTGTTCGAATATCCGATACCTACTCCTCACATCTACGTCAGCTAAATATCGATCATACCACCCCCTCTCAGAATTACCTAACCCATCAGTCAGCATGGAGCCCGGACCACAGGCACCCGGTGCTTTTTCATACGGACGACAGCGATTGGTTCGTCAAACAACATGCTTTCTAATCCCCGGGTCAACCCGTTAAGGCGCAACCATTTCATACACGCAGACAGTCTCAAGCAGAGCGCTTCCGCACTGAGATTAGATATCGTCAACAAGCTATCCCCATCGACCCGATCGATCCGTCACACTGCACGGTATTATTAACACATTACCCAACAGCAGCAGTAGCACAATCCATAGCCTATCGAATAAATGCAGACTAAACTATAAGCAGAACTATCCTCATACTAACATTGAATTTAAAATAAATATAGTAAATGGGAATAATTAGAAAAACTAAAAAATAACTATCAAACGTCACAACTATAAATATATAAGCTTAATACCAGATATAAGAAAAGCTGATCATAACAAGATATATTGCAGGCGTCAATGGGACCGGAGCTAGTCCAAACCCCAGTTCTCCTCATCCTTATCGGTATCGGATGTCGCAATCATGGCACGCGTCTCAATACCGCGCGTGAGGCGAACTGCCTCGCGCTGGCTCTGCTATACTCAATTCAGCCTCCAGCGACCCGCAACCGCTCGTATCGCACAGCCTCTGGCGGCACAAGCAGGCGACGCTACCAGCACAGCTCCTCCTCTGCCCCCGCGCACACAAACGCCACTTGCGCTACGCAGCACCGCGTACTCGCCAACAAACCACAGCGGACGCAGCTCTGAGCACATTTGATGGGCCACGAATTCCCTGTCTCCGCAGTTTACGACCCGATCCAATCCGGTCGCAGGCGAAGCGTAGTTATCGTCACCTCCAAATCACTCTGGCACCCACGATTCTGCAGCATGCATGGTTCGACCTGGTGAGACCGTCACAACCTCGTCAGTTATATACGCTGATACCAGCCGTCGCGCTAAGACGGTCTGCACGCACACTCCCGTCCTCAGTGAACCGCCAACACTACGACATATCTCGCCTACGCATACCTTCGGCCGACGTACGACGCCAGTTCCTCTGCCCATGAAGCGATCGCCTCCCCATACGCTTGGGAAAACTCACCGATAATCCTGTCGATCTAGCATTATCCACTATTGACCGTACGCAGGAGGATGCACACTCCTGAACGCGTCCGTGCAGCTCCCTCTTCTATACCAATGTATCGGGTCGTCTTAAGGTAACCTCGTCACAGATCGTCGGGAGTGGTTACGTGGCTAACTACTACGGCAATCCCTTCCTCTGGAAATCGCGTCACTCCAGACATAACCGCCGTGTCACCATGTCGGCTACTCCCCAGTAAGGTATCGGGGGCCGCTGACCACCCTCTTCCAGACTGTACTAAGTGCGACCTAAGCCTCTCTCCGACATCGCCTTCCAACGGCTCGCGCTAACACCACCTAACGATCTCCCTCAGCCGACCAGCCTCCAGACTCTGACCAACTAATCCTTCACGGCCGGTGATTACAGCGCTATTCTCCTAGCTGCCTCCTCATCACGCCCGTACTCATCTCGTGACTGTGATCTCGAATCACGCTAGTCCATACGCCAGGTATTTACTTCTCGTTTCTGAAAGCCAGCCTAGGAGCTACTCATCCCGCCTCTTCCTTCGCTCCTCTTGCCTGTCCTCCTCATGCGCGCTCGTCGTATTCATGCACCGCATCCTCCTCCGAGTAGCAGTCGAGGCACGCCTATCACTACTAGTCCGCAGGTTGTGCTATCAAGACGACGTCAGTATACCTCTCAGCCCGCGTCGTACCACCCCTCCGATATAGCCCTCTCGACTCGCACCCACCTGCACCGACTTGCGGTGTTGAGACGCCGCGCGGCACCTCGAATAGCCATCAACGGTCATCCACCAGTCCCTGAAACTATGCATCGATACGAATATAGTGATCACGTGAAAACTTCATCTATACTACTATTCTTTAGAACCTTGATAGATATCTATCTCGCGGTCCTGCTTCTCTGATGCTCGCTCCGCTCCGTGTGCCAGCCGACGGTATGCGCCGGATCCACACTGATCCCCCCCGTACAGCTGCATCGCGAGAATAGGTGTGGCCACTCCATGTCGGAAATGGCTCACGGCGTCACGTGAATGATTATATCGAGCCACGAACTTGGTATACCACCCCTTTCCTCTAGCTATAATGTGTCCTCCCGCGACTACATGCACAGACGCCACTCGTCCGGCCGTGCTTCCTACCGCTTCGTGACACCGGCTCGCGCCGCACCAGCGCGCGCGGCCGGCACTACGCGCTGGTGCGAGGAGTCATCTCACGACCTCCTGAATCAGCAAAACCGTCCCGGCTGAACCCATATACTACTTTGACACAATTGACACTCTACCTGACCGACAACGTAATGCGCACATCTCTTCGTACGAGCCCGCGCCGTCCTCACTACGACTCATCTGTCGGCGTCGCTATACAGACACGATGCCCGGGCATCCCTACTCAACCGTTCGTACTGTCACTAATCACAATGATGCGCTCACCATGCCTTCGAACGAGACCGATTGCCAGCAAGCCGAACTATAGATTCCGTCTAAACTCCAGGTCAAGCCTATTCCGGTGCTTTAGGTTCCGCTCGCGCCATAAGTCGCACGAACAGCATTCCGACGCGTCCACGAACAGCCGCGGGCATAACAGATGTCGCTTCCTCGCAAACTTCCCGCTCCGCTTTCTGCTGCCGATAGGAGTCAAGCCCCTTTACTTCCACTTCGTCCGTCAGCTATCCAATACGCGCTTAACTGATGACGAGAACTCGACTCCTCATCACTGACGGTCTGCCGATGGCAGCGATCTCTCCTCGCTCTCCGGTGCGATAAAGTCATTAAACGCCATGACTCCACGACATAATCTATACTCTCAGCAGGGACCCAGCATCACGCTCAATAGCACATAAGCCGACCGTGCGGCAACTCGCTGACTCATCAGAGCGTCTATATTCGCTCAGCCTGGCATCTCTCACTATGAAGCTCACGTGCGACTCAGCCGTAAATCGCCGTGTATTCATAGTGCGCACTCAAGAGCTCAGCTGGCACAGCACGATGTCAGAACTGCAGGCGTCTCTGTATAGACTCAGAGACTTAACGGCTCTCTCATAGCCAACTTCCGCCTTCGCATATGCATGCCAGGTCTAGCACTGTAACTCCAACATCGTCTGCAGCGACGACTCATATTACTCCGCGTCAAACGACTATAATTGTTTCTGGAGCACAACACACCGACTTGCGGATCGGGAAATGTCTGCACACCCTTGTTGCCACCCCGACTCGAGATCAAGCGACTGTGGCGACTCGTCACAATGGTTTCTCGGCCGCGGCCCCTAGTAGGGCAAAGAGGATCGTGGCGTCCGCCAGATTGTTCAGTAAACATATACCCGTGCAAGCTTAATCTTGCGCCGGCTATCCCTCGCTGGCAGACAATGCCATCGGGTGCCGCAAATTTAAGGCGACCAATATGCCCAAGTCGCGACGAGTCAACGAGTGGGCCGTACTCGCTCCCAACATATATAATCACGCTCACGTCGAAGCAGCCCAGGGCGCACATACCTGACTCGCTCACCGACGTGCACAATTAGCCCTGCTTGTCCCCTGGGTCGCACTGATAGTACTCCGCAGCGCCCCGCTCTCCTCAATCTCGTACGGGATGGTAGATCAAGACACATTTTATCTGCTTGTAGAAAGCTAGCTCATCCAAGATATCTTAGTGATTCAGCGACAATGGATGTCTCTGATAACAATCTTCCGACCTTTCTCTCCTTGCTCGCCTTCAGATACGCACGGGCGTTGACTGTGGTGTTCCCACAAAAACCGTCCTTGATCGTTTTGACTCCCTGACTTTTGGACTCGATCTCACGCATATTTTATTCAAGACCGTGGAAGATGTCTTTTTCACCACTATCGGACGATTGTGGGATACACCCATCACGCACGCACACTTATCATTATACATGCTGCGAGCTCTTCTATACGTCACACGCATAGCCGTTTATCTTCCATATCGATCAGTGATCATTATTTTCCTCTGTGTATTCTGCTATCGCATACCAATACTCTGGGTCTAAGCGCGGAACAATGTGTATGAGCACTCCCTGTTTTTTTCTTTTTTTTCTACGAATTCTATATTCTCTCGTCTCTGCTTTACTGTCTTCCGAAACAACGCTGATAAATTCATATACGAACAGCATACGTAATCTCCACTCCATGCTACTCTGTCTCTGTGACTGTAGAAGTGCGATTCTTATCGTGAACTCACAAAAACGTCATTTTGCTGTGCACAGCTGTCTCGTACATTGAGCTATGGCGACATCGATTGTAGCAGCTCGTAGTCTACCGCGAATATGCGTCGCCTCTATACGTCTCACCACACTTCACTGCTTGGATCCGCATCTATAGATCTACTACCGACAACGCCACCTTGCCGTGTGAGTACAGGCTAGGTGCGTTCCTTATCGCGATTGTTACATACAATTTAATCCTCCTTATTCTCCTCCTTTCTCTACTGCATATAAGTAGCTACTGGCGTAGCAAGTGCTTACTTTTCGCGCCGCCAATCGGCGCACTTGTCAGAAAGACGATTCCATCCCCCCACAGCTCGATACTACCAGGCCTCGTGGTGATCTACTATGCCAAAACCATAAGGATGTTTCACAAGCTCCGCGTCTACTTCATCTGATTGAGTATGTCTTTCTTTATCGTACGTGGTATCGGTCATACACCATGGCTGGTTGCTAACTTAGTCGATCCGCAATTCAACTTACTGAGTCCATGCTGCAAATCATTTGAGCTCCCCCTATCTGATCTTTCCAGCCCACTATGCCAGTCGCATCAATCGCGTATAATGTGACGAAACTATTTGTATACCATGCATCCATTCTCTGCACGAACCATAGTGGGAGCTCCGACTCCAGATATGGCCTCAGGTCTCAGTCCAAGCTCGTAACCTAACTACCTCTACAACCGTGTAGATTCTCCGCGTTCGTAACGCATCACCATGCCCACATCAGACCTGCCATCCGCCACAGCATTCATCACTTCTCCGCTCTACACACTCGGCACGCACGGCTGTGGCCGATAATTGGGCTACTTCGATCTCTCGCGCATCCTCCTAGATACACCTAGTCCTGCATACAGCGTGAGCGCACGTCCGCCGCGCCCCCTGTGGCTTCATTGAGATCCGAGATCTGCCAGGGTCGTTTCTTAACACTCGCTATCCACCCGTCTCGCCAGTGTCCCTTCCGTGAATCAACAACAGCCTTCTCTCCATCCACTCATCGTTACTTGCGAGCTCACCGCCTCACACACTAACTCGTCCGCACTACCAACAATGCAGGACAACCGGCAACTGCTATATCCCCTCGACTAACGCGCGCCGCGAACGCGCGACATCCTCACCCATCAGATGTAATCCTTCATAGCTCGATACGCATTTTTTCTGGCGCTCATGCCCACTACGTTCGCTCAGCAAGCTCACATGAATTGGACCAACCCACTGAGTACATCCGTTCGTTCAAAACAGGACGCCGCATACTTGTTAGCTACGTTACTTCTGGATGTTTCAAATGTTGGTGCTGTATCACACCAATACACCACTACTGCCTACAAGTCTTTCCGAGCGATCACTACTATCTACTCTAATCTCGAGTCAAACCGCAGTGCACCAGCCGCTCGTATGTCACCAACTTTAACGTCAGTCTATGGCCACATACTATTACGGCGGTGTGTCATGTAACGCATGGTGGCACAGGAACACGTCGCGATCTTGAGCGCGGCCTCCGCGAGAGCATCGTACCCATGCCTCTCCAATGTCACGTTTCGCTCTCGTCAGCTCGCGACTAGCTCATATCCAATTCCATGTATAATCACAGCTTTGTACAACATCATCTCTTCGTCAAACATTACGAGACGCTCTCAACAACACCTTCATGCTGCTGACTTATGAATCAAGAACATGTCTCACGGAGATTAGTAAACGTCAGTGATGTTAGCACACCCTAAGACTTCGCTCCTTTGCTGCTATGCCACAATACGAAACTCTAGCATTGCATTTACACTCGCTTTACGCTTCTCCGTTGTACCTTAACTTCGCACCCGCCCAGTCCGTGTTCCCCATGCTTTTGCATTGAGTTCACCTTACACATCACTCACTCGACTATGACTCCTGTCGCCATATCTCGATGATCACTGCCAGCGTCGTAGCCGAAGATCAACCACTCTCTCTCCCCACAAGACTATGAATTTCACCGCACTCTTCCTTCCAATTGACACGCTGCGTACTGCTCCTAGCTCGCCTGCTCTCGCTGCGCGGCGCACGAACCCATCATTCCTGCGAGCCTACAGTCGCCGGCGCGCGCTCTCGGCCGATCCATTCGCTCCGAATACTTCATCTGACCCCTGTCGGAGCAGACCGCGGCTAACTGGCAGTCTCTAGTCCATCTGACGACCGCCTTTCCACCGTCTCGATCGCTAGTCATCCTATGATGGTCGAGCGACTATTCTTACAGATGCTAATCGCGTTAGCTGATATCTCTCAATCTGCCTATTGCGGTCACCGCCATGTACCTGTTCGTGATCTCAACTCGTCTCTGACTCGCTCACACCCGCGCAAATCCTACTATTTATCTCGTCGCCCCACATCTGACCAATCAGACTCGCCTCCTCGCGCCTCCGACATCCCGAGTTCTCCGACATTACACTCCCTCGTTCCAGTTGTGAGGCATGACTATCTCACCCATACCTGTCCTGCCATCTAGTGTGCAATATTCACTCCTCCATACGCACATGACCAACTCCCGGTATATATTCCAAGCCTCCATAAACACTCGTCTCCTAAGCGTGCCTACGATCTGAAACTCCTGACTCACAAGCTATCTCGTCATCCTTCATTGAGGAAGGCCATCATAGAGGGTCGCTGCACAGAGTGATCACTCTAGCGGACAGCCCAACCGGCGACAAGTGATACCGCTACGACCGTACAGATGAACCCGGCTCTTCGAAGGAATACTCTCACTGACAGATGAAAACGTCTAGATCCTCGCCGTACAATTCAACGATCGGACCTCCCTCGTATATGACCGCATTCATTTCAGAGAGCGACTGGAGAAACCATCCCTCAAGTCCACGAGCAAGACCGGCACACGTGACACACACGCTGTACCTGACTATGGATGGCAGGGCGACTGCCGCACTTAACCTTGGTACCTACACTTTGTCATTAGGAAGTGAATGACGCAATCGTACAGTTCGAGCGTAACACGAAGCCCACAAGGCCGACGCACCGCAACCATATCCATATAAGACGTCGTTCGTCTCTCTGCATGCATACTCCATACACCTATAGATCGTCGCCAGACTCGCATCAGAATCATCCAAACCCGATCGCTCCGTATTACGCGCCTGGCACGCATCACTCCCCAGCCTAATCCCTACGACCCTACACAGATCTACGCAAATCGTAGCACCTGGACCGTATACAATCCTGATCCAACCCACAGATCTGGGAGTCAGGGTTGATCCGCTCCTATACAACTCTCTGGAGGAGGAATTGCCGCATAGACGACGTATACTGGATACATATCTTGGATCATAGAGCCATCTATCCGTTCTATTCACTGAATCAGTCCCTTGTCGAACCTCGCGCAGCAGGTCGACAGAACGACGGCGGCTCTTATCTGTGCTCGCATAGCGGCTTGTTAGGCAGTGGTTGGGACCTGACACTCGTCCACCGAAAATCAATCCGTGTCGGGACTATGCTTGCTACCCGCTCACCTAGCTAAGTACAAGTTTCCACTAATCAGCAAAATTCTCGTTGTCCCGACGAACCCATCAGAAGGAGGCCATTCTACACTGACAGTCAAGCGTGCACCGATCATAGGCAAAGAAGGCATAACGGCGCGATCCAACCAGATCCTGCTCTGGAATGACTTCACCCCACGCGCCGCGCTAATAGTAGTCCAGTGATTGTAGTGCCGTACTCGATAACTACTACTGCATTGACCTCTCTGATCTGATCATTATTCCTCAAATCCTGCCGTGTTATATAGCACGATTTATTATAACATATCTCGCTCGCAATCACGGAATAATCTTGCGCCCCATATTACGTCTATACTGCCTTCCTTCCTCCCTAGCTTTGCAAAGACTCAGATCCGCCGCACACATGCACTTTACGCATCTTGGACCCGCTCACTCCTGCATCCCTAATAGCGTATCACCGAACCTACGTATGATACGCACAGGCTGCCGCGTATATGTTCGCTATTTTTATTTTAAAAGTTTCATTTTACATTTTAACTTTGTTTAATTTTTTTTTAATTATAATTTTTATTTTATTTTTTTAATTTTCAAATTTTTTTTTTTTTATATTTAATTTTTTTATTTTTTTTTTATTTTTTGCCATTTATTTTTGTTTTTATTTGCTTAAAACATTTTTGTTTATTACTAAAAATTTATTCTTTTCATGTTTATAACGTAATTTTTTTTCTTTTTTACACACACTAAAACATGTTAATTTCATGTAAATCAAACCTCCCCCCCCTTCCCTCCCACCATCCCATGATCTATGATCTATTAATCTATTGATCTATTGATTCAAATCATATTTTGTATAACATAACACAAAACTTTTATTTTTATTGTATTTTGTTTAAAAATCTATTTTTTACTATAATTTTAATTCTTTTATGTTTATAGCTTAAAAAATTTGCGTTTTTACACACCCTAAAGCAGTAAATCAGCAAATCAGTAAATCAAGCCACCCACCTCTCTCCTCCCGCCCATCCGTGATCTATTGATCCATTGATCTATTGATATATTGATTCAAGGCATATTTTGTATAATATAACACAAAACTTTATTTATTTTTATTTTTTTTAAAAATATATTTTTACTAAGATTTTTTTATTCTTTTTATGTTTATAACTTTAAAAATTTGCGTTTTTTCACTCCCTAAAGCAGTAAATCAGTAAATCAGGCCACCCACCCCTCCCCTCCCACCCATCCGTGATCTATTGATCTATTGATCTATTGATCTAATTGATCTATTTAGTCAAGTCACATTCGAGTTATCATTTGGTAAAGCATAACATAAAAAATAAGTTTCTTTATAACTGGACCAACGAATATATGCTAACGTAACAACGTATTCACATTAATAAAGTTAACATAGCATAAGTTGAACTAAGAATATAATGTACAACGATAAACCATACATACCTTACCTAAACTGCTAATAATTAACAAAGCATCTTCAGATGGCTTAACAACAGTAAAGTAAACTAACATTGACACAACGTACCTAGTTTACACCTTTTTGTCAAACAATATTTCATAACATATCATTGTTTGTTATTTTTACAATTAACATAGAAATATTTAACAAATATTTATTATAACCTAACCTAATTATCATACTGGACAACGGGAATATACGCTAAACGCTAACCAACGCTTTTACATCTAACTTTAGTAATTATTTAAAAAAAAATTATCATAACCTATACCTAACTTCATAATCTCCCAAGAGGATAACTGCAAATCATAACAAAGTTTTTATCTTATCAACAGATAAACTATGAACATACATACTTAACACACAACCGGCGTACGAAATAAACTACCATTATTAACAAAGTTAACAACTTAACCAATAAAGCAACCATAGGTGAGTAAATTAAGTTTTCATTTTTATAATATATAATTTCATCTGAAAAGGGCATTATATAAATACATAAAAAAGCATTATTAAAGTTTATTCTTAATATATTTAATTCATCTGAGCAGGGGGACAGTAGGAATTCTGCATCAAATTCGTGTTCTATATATACTCCCAGAAATTCAACTCATTCTGAAATAATGTGACCAGATTTTTTGTAGTTAAAATCGGGCACAACACATACACACACACACACACACACCACACACACACACACACACACACACACCACACACCACACACCACACACACAACACAATACACATATATATATATATACATATAGTATATATATATATATTATATATATAGTATATATATATATATATAGATATATATAATATTATATATAATATCTACATATATATGGATATCTCCCATACTAATATATATATATATATATACATACAGGGATGGCACGAAAAAATCAGATTAAAAACGGCAAACGAATTTTTTCACTTTGATTTTTTTTATAAATAAATCATGATTTTTGCGATTTTATTGATTTTTTTGATTTTTTTTTATTCTTTTATTTTTTTTTTATTTTTTTTATTTTTTTTGTATATTTAAGGGATTTAACTTCAATAGAAATAAAATTTTAAATAAAACTATATATATTATGAAAGTTTTTATATTATATTTTTTAAATTTTTCAAAATATTTCATTGTAACCCGTAATTCTGTAACATTCTTTAAGTGTTTGCTGTTTCATTGTTTTCCATTGTAGATTTATGACCCAGAGCTAAGCTAGGTTAAAAATTGAAAATTAATGCCAGATGCAGATAATATATGGCTATTTATAAGTGGTTGACTCCACGGAGCGAAACATCAAAATTCAATGTATCGAGGTATTATCATTTTAATAATAGTTTCTCAAGGGGTAGTGTGGATATTTGTGGTACCTAAATCCTATCTCTCACCTAACCGTAACGTTATAACCTACACGCTAACTTAACCTAAACCTAACCAGTACGTACATAAGATTAACTTAACCCTAATCTATTAACAGTCAACCACTTATAAATGTCCTAGTTATATATATATATTGTTTTTGATATAATGTCGACAATAGATATGTCTAGGCCCACTATTGAATATATGGTCTTAATTTAGGCCACCTGCTTATTAAAAAGACAAGATATGCTGAAGAGGGATGGGCGCAAGCGATGAAAGCAACGAGGAGGTTAGATTTTTGGCTTTGAGGATAAGAAATAGGGCGGTGAGTTGGTTAGATAGGCCCATGCGGTTCTTAAAATTTTTTTCTTTTCTATTATTTATTTTTTTGAGTTGACTGGGGACATTCTAGAGGGATCCAGGCTTCTTAATTATTAATTTGTATTGGTTGACTGGGACAGTCTTAAAAGGACCATGCGGTTCTCATTCTTTATTCTTTATTTTATCGAGTTGACTTTGGGACATTTAGAGGTGTCATGCGGCTTCTTAATTATTATTTAATTATTAATTATTAATGGTTGACTGGGACAGTCTAGATAGGCCCATGCAGTTTCTTTAGTATTATTCTTATTTATTATTTGATAATTTATTATGAATTGACACTGGGACATTCTAGAGGGCCAATGCGGCTTCTTATTATTAAATTTTATTGGTTGACTGGGACAGTCTAAAAGGACTATCGCTTGCTTCTTTTAAATATTATTCTCTAATTTTTATGAGTTGATGGACATTCTAGAGGGTCAATGCAGGTTTCTTAATTATTAGTTTTAAATTTTTAATTACTATATATATATATATATATACTATATATATACTATATATATATTAATAATAATTATATATATATATACTATATACTATATTAATATATATATATTATTATATATAATATATATAATATATATATTAATTATATAGATATATATTATATATATATAATAATATATATATTATATATATATATTTATTATAATATATATTATATATATATATTTATGTATATTAGCCGACTACCGCCACTGAAGCCGCGCTCGACCGTCACGCTCTTGATGCACGTCGTCTTATAATACTACGCCTCATCTCTGGTATTCTCTCCGTGAATCTCCCTCAACCGCCTCAAACCTCTCCCTTTAATACTATACTCTTGCGATGCCTGCTGTCACCTTCATCACCGCATCAGAGTCGCTCAGAAAGCCTCCAACAATGATACCATCAACTCTCACGCATGCATTTATCATAGATACACCTGTTCACTCTCGCCGCTCATCACCCCACCGACGACTCTGAGTCCCTTATCAATCGTGATGCGCGCCTACGCTCATCTGTCTTGCTCTCGCGTGATCACTTAGCCTAGTTTCACAACTCACGATCTCATATCTATATCGAATTCATTCTATTCTCTTGCGCCTACATCTCGTAATATTACATCCTGTCGCCACCCCCCATGACTGGGACCACTCTCTATGCACGTGGCCAAATGCCGGCTTCTCTTAATTTATTAAGATTTTCTATGGTTTTGACTGGCACTCCATCCGAGCAGGTCCGCTACATGAAGTGACCGCAGTGCGGCCTCTTCTTACTAGTTACTCGGTATCTAGATTAATCTCAGATTTATGCACGGTGTGTTCAACTGGGGAACTCTTCGTAGCGATTGCGTTCCTGGCAGCTTCTCATCGTTCATCTCAACCAACTTGCTCTTAATCTTGTTCGTTACCGGATACCGTATGTGACATTTCACGACTGTCGGCTCTGCTAGGGTCTTCCAGCACCTCTGGGGACTGTCATATCTGCGACGCGATCTCGCACCGGGGCCTGTTATCTACGGCTTCGCTGACTATTAATTATTCTGTATTTACGCTAGTAATGCCTATCAATAGCTGAAACCAATTGCCGCTGGATGAACATCCGTCATAGTCTCGATGTGCCGTCCTCTCAGCTTATGCTCAGTATGCCGCTGTAAACACCTTTACAGTCGTTACCACCGATACTTCGCCGTCATGCAAATCGTGCTCTCAAATCCTACATGTCATGATAGTCTTCCTTTATGTCCGCTCGCTCTAGCGTACTCGCAGTTTTGGGTGCGAGCCGCCTCAGTCATGTGCGCATCCGCCTCCTCAGCAGATTATCTTGTCGCACCTACACGACAGCCAACGCTGGCGCGCACCTCGACGATCTCTCGCCGTGTCTACGCTCTTGACGTAATTACATCTTCCTGATCATGACATCTCCGTCGTTAATACCTCACACCAACACTAATCACTGTCTATGTCCTCCTACTCATTGCACGCGTCAGTCACTCCGCAACAATCTTGCCCGACGTGGCCCTCGTCGACACTCGCTGGACCTACGGCCTACCTATGCCCAGTGTTCTGCTTACTCTACTCCCTCGTGACGCGCATGTCCTTACTTGCTCACTTGTTCCGCTATGGATACAAGCGTACCAATACGCTCTAGACTCAGACCTCACAGCAATCTCTCCGACTAACCGAAGACGATCGCTTACCGATACTATTAGCTAATAATACGCATGATCTACACGGCTCCCTCTGCGACTTGCAGCCTCTTCGCGCCGCCGACTCACGCGCTCACTGCCCACACTCCTTGCGCGCCCATGAGTAAGATTCTTATTTCATATGCTTCACCGTCCTCCATCAGCCATTATCCAGGATTTCAAGTCACATACGAGTGTGAATGTATTGCATACTGCTAGTAGCTCACACTCGCATACCTATCCTGCTATAATTTAATACTTACTACGTTCAATCTATATCTTCGGACACTCCGGCTAGTATATCAATATCACCTATCACCTGTTAGTGTAGAGTCACGCTCTCACCGAATTTATCACTCCAGCCGTCTCAGCTCGATCAGTCTCCACCGTTCACTCCAACCTGTTGCATTAATACACTATGCCGCGTGCGGGTCGCTACTCATCCTTCCGCACTCCTCCGCTCGTGGCTATTCGCTTACACGATCTCTAACCGCCCTCATACCCGTGCCATCCCTCCCATTCTCTCCTGACCCTATTTCGCACGCTACGCTCTGATCATTCAGACTCGCCTCATCCTCTCAACGCACTGTGACACTCCACTAAGAATCACTTGCTACGAGCTATCGAGACCGCAACGGTAGATTATGTGATCCCCACCCTAGGCTCAGTATATGCCAGTGCCTAACGCTACTACTTACCCGTCTCTATATTATATTATGACGGCTTACACGCGTCACTGCGCACTCAATAACGGATGATACAATGATCTCGCGCCATTCATAGCGGCAGACTGCCTCTTCATTACCCAGCAAATGTCACCTTTTTTCGAAGTCACAGTACTTAATCTCTCTACAACAATCCTGCATCAGTCTCCACATCTCGATTGACACGCCCACTACGGCACCAGTGCGGAAACACACGGCAGACTACCCAGTCAGCGCCCTTCTCACGTCCGCGAGTCACGTATATAGCTCTCGCGCGCGCTTACAATCTGCTATCTATACTAAGTTCGCGGAAATCTTACAATAAGGTTTTCTAAAAAAAAACTCACCCAAAACACAAGATAAAAAATAATCACGCTATATCGCTGCTCCTATGAGCACTCTATTGATACTCTCTACGAGCTTCTCTATCACACATACTCCGCCATCCGTCGTGCTCTCACTCTGACTAGTCCTGGATGTATATGCGGTAATCGGATGCAATGACATCGATAGAGCAGCAGCAGCTCATCAACTATCATTAGGAGCGTGCACACTCCCTCTTATTCAATTGCTTAGCTGATATCGATATCGGCTATGTCCATTATACGTCGATGCTTGGCATAATACCAATAAAGGTCATATAGAAATATCAGTGCCGTATAGCAGACTATCTGCACATCTACAGCGAGCAACACATCGATTACGAACGGGCGTCGCTGATACATATCACCACAAGCACACCTCCTGATAGCAGTTCGCCCCGCTGGTACCTCATCGCTAGCTTCGATCGCTCAATCTGCTACTAGAACTCGTCTTCCACTTCTCCATTCTTTTATAAGAGCCACAGCGAATCCTGACATCTAGATAGGCACGCTTACTACCTCTAGGTGTATCATAGCGGCCTAGCTGCATACTCACTGTCACTTTCATCGTCTTAAACAGCTATAACGTGCCCCCATCTATTATCAGCCGCATCAGTAATTAATACATAAGAGCTCATTGCCGGGTATGGTGGAGATCGCGATCTGCTTCAGCGCTGCGTTATTAATATCACGATTGTGCTCGCATAGACCCCTCCGCTCACTTGCTCCAAGAGCGTAATAACACGTGACTAGGCATATTATCATTCATTACACTCCGCCACTACCACAGCGATCTTGACCGGTAATACCTCCATGCACGCGCGAATATTACAGCTACACTCATCCCGATCGCATCGCATTAGCCGCACGCCACTCACCACTCCTGCCATCGCCACATAAGCTACATCATTATCATACGACCGAGCCCTCACACCGACCCCGCCCTTCTAACATCTCCGATTATGCACAGCCGCTCTACTGTCCATAATCCGACGACATGCGCGCCGGCACCTCGAACCTGAAGCATAGCTCGACTTGGCAGCTCACTCAACATGGAATGTAAATAGCCTAGCTCTATGTACTCACTGACGTTCAAATCACTGCTCGCCAGCCCCCTCAGGATCTGACTCTGTTCACCGCACACTTCTCTCTCCCTCTGCTCTCCCTCAGTAATAGAGAACCGATCGATCCTAACCATACGCCTCATCGACGTCCACCTTAAAACCACTCTCGAGCTTCCACGACTGACTCCCTCGCGCCAATCAGCGCTAGCGTCAGATGCCTCTACCAATCTCTGAACTGAGGCGCATACTATCTCCGACACTCAGCTGCACCGCTTTAATTCCCGATCGCCTAGCCTAATACTCAGCTGCTTCGCTCATAGCAATCGGCAGCGCGTAGACTCTGATCTCCCGAAATTCCATCTACCCAGTGTCTGCCGACACTACACCCTTCGCAGTTACGATACGACCTCGCCGCTGGTCGCTCATCAGCAGGCAAATGTCCGTCATTCTCTCCACTTGTCACTCTCCTCTCGACCCATACTCGCCGACTGCAAGTAATACTTCTCAATCGCGCCGCGCGGACAGGCGCATCGCGCTGGTAGACCGCGCCTGCATCGCGCCGGCTCCGTACCTCCCCGGCCTCTCGCTACATCGCGCCACAGCTCAACTGGCACGCCGGTCTCTCCCTTGCCTATCTTCCTGCCACTCCTGCATGTCCAGCTCATACCCTCCGCACACGTTCTCGGATAGCAGCATGCCTCGACTCATCCTCCAATGTCCGTCGCAACTCCAACCGCCTATGCTCTCCCGCCTGAACTGCGCATTCAGCACGGAACGTCCGTCGAATCGCGACTCGACAGCATCACTCCGACCACTAGTATCGTCCGTGATCTCTCTGCTTCTTCACGTTGATCCCCATCGTCCTCTTGAACCACCAGCCTATCCGTCAACTAAGCGTACCTCGTGTCTGTTCTGGCACTATCGCGGTGCACGTAGTGATAGGTCGTGATGCTGTCGTGGGCGAGCGGCGGCCAGGATATCCGGAACGCCCCACTTACACTGCCCCTCTTCTCATCTCGCTCGAGCCATGTTCCCCCAGAGATATATCCTCAGATATGCAGCTCCTCTACAGCCAGTCCGAGTACTCGCATGAGCCGAACATACACATAGGACTTCACTATATTCAACGCACAGACGTACTCAGATGTAGGTACCCGCCCATCGCTGACTCCATGCCGCTCCCACTACCATACCGTTCAGTGCTGTGCTGCCACACAGCGCTTACTAGCACACTATCCTCGCGACGCATATCCGCACTCCCTACGACAGCTTGCTCAATCGCGTAGTCGCTGTGCGTCGATAGCTCCACGCGCGCACGACGCATCTTGACTGATACTAAGCGATCCTCCCGACCCAGGTGCTGCAGCACTGTCAGCCGACTCGCAGTGGCCGAGGCGCTAAGCAGCCCGATCGATCAGGTCATAGGGCAGGCCAGCTGAACAGGTTTAAAGCGACGAATAAGCTAGGAGATAACGGTCAAGACGCGTGATACCTTGCGCGGTCATCAGAGTCAGTACGTAGTCGCGGCGACAGCACCGCTAGGCGCCCGAGTATGTTTCATCCGCGACACGTCGCCCTGAGGGCACGGTGCGAGAGACGGCGCGCGCGGGGGCCTGACCGCCCGGCCTCGAGTGGAACGGGCTTGCCCCGAGGGGCTCGCACCGCGGATGCGCCGAAGCTCTTCAAGTCTCTTGACTGGCACTACCCCGCGCACCTGCACGCTCGACCCACTAGGCGACTCACGCAGGCGCATGGCACGACCTGGTTGGACAATGCAAACGCCGGACTGCTGGCCCATTGCGGATTCCGCAGTCGCTATGAGACAAATACCGCAGCTGACAGAGCATTGTAGGAGCCCCAGTCTCATCACACTCCGGAGCGCATAATCGCCCGTGGCGTCCAGCCGCGTCGCCGCACATAATGATTGATACGCGTGATCCCCGATTCGCCTGAAGTCGCGCGATTGCCGAGCGGCGTCAGCAGCGGCGTACCGGTCGCTCCTGGCGTGACGCGTAGAGCTGAGCGTGCCGTCATACCCCGCCCATATGGCACATCTCGTCGAAGATGGCTGCGCGCGCCGCAATGATCACCTACGCAGCAACACTAAACCCCGCGGGCCATCGCGCCCGATCCTGGTCACCGGACCCGGCTCCGACGCGTGGCGGAGCCATCCATGCGCCCAGATGCGAAGCTCCGGCCTCGTGGGGCGGGGGAACGAGAGCGCCAACTGTACACCCCGCCGTATTCCTTATATGTCTATATATATCCGAGCGACTGTGTCACGCGTGGTAGAGGATGCGGCGGATGATCCCCAGCACGCCACTCGGCCTACTTGTCCCAACCTCTCGCCACCCATTGTTTGCTTTGGTGAGGTCCATCAGCCAATGCGGCTGCTCATCACACCACCAACACCGCTCCTTACATACCCCTCACAGACTGCCATGCTCTCCACTCACTCAGCCGGAACACATCCTCGTACGACGAGCCTCCGCACACTCGTATGTCCGTCTGTCGCGCGTCCATGATGGCTATTACTCGCGACCACGCACACTCGCTGACGTAGTGGCGTTGCTCTCCGCCCTCGCACTAGAATACATCGTGCGCCATATACCCTCGCGTCTGAGTCCCGATCTCTCGATCTCGTGTCTGTCTGTCCCAAGTCTCTCATACATGCGATCCTCCGTCTACGTCCGCACTCTTACAGATCACCCACAGAGACATTGCAGTCTCTTGCGCGCCCGGCTCCGACCACGTCTGCGCGTTATACCGCTGTGCTGGTCGTTTGTGTTCCCCCTGCCTGCCAAACGCCCCAGGCCTGCACTGCTCAATCCTCAACTAGCACCATCTTACGCGCCAATCGACATCCAGTCATATCCGTCTGGTCGTAATCACTGTCCGCGCGCGTGTCGCGCGCCACTCCGCTGCCGACATCGCTGCGCAGCGACTCTCGGCTCGAACCCCTAGCGCGGAACTCGCTCACCTCGCCTCAAGCCGCCACGCGGCCGACTGCACACGCTCGCAATTACCGCAGCCGTCAAGACCAGCTCCCGCTCGGCGCATCGACACTCTCCGCCATTCCCTAACAGCCAGCTGCATACGCCCCTACCACAAATCCACCTGTGTCGAGTCAGCAACGCAGCGCGCCGCCCATAACGCGCGCGATCCTGCCTGCACGCAACGCGCTAGACCCATGTACTAGCAGTGCGTGCGCGACCCGCACTGGCGAGCGCGCCTGCAAGCTCACACCGACTAGTCAAGAGCTACCCCTGTCGCCATCCTAGCACGCCGCGAGGGACTTGTCCGCGAGCGGATCATCCGCCCGCTCGGCATTCCACCGGACCAGCACATGAGCTCTACGCCGAATCGGCATCGCCACGCAACGTCTCATCTGTACCCGCATCGGGCCAGCGGCCTGATGGTCGTGCCGGCCTCAGACCCGATCCCTACGTTTCACGCCAGCTACGTACATCTACCTGACCTCAGATCACGCGTCTCGCTCCCGTCCGGGGCCAGCTATACGACATCACGCCGTAATCCCTGAACCCGCGCAGCAATCCTCCCTCCCGGTGACGAGTCAGCCACGGCAGTGAGCGTATGATCCTTGCTGACCAGCTGACGCCCCCACTCTAACGACTCAAACTCACACACGCGATCGCACGGTCGCTCGGCCGTAGACGGGCCCTTCGTCACGATGCCACAGCGGGCGGACGCCCGACGCCGACTTCCACGCTCCGTGGAGCGCGACCAGACGAATGACGCAGGACAGCCGACTCAAGCCTCAGAGCCTAAATCCTGCACCGCGCGTACAAGTCACGCACGCAATCTAACAGACTCTCCGACCGCCGTCGCACTCAGCCCCTACCCGTACGCACACCATGTACCTTCCTGGACTACAGCACGATGCCAAGCCCGCGCCGCGAAGTTCAGCGATAGCCCCCCTGTCACAGACACAGACCCCATCCAGCTCACACGGCAGCGCCTCGCACAGTGTCGCATGCTTGCGGTTCGACGAGCCTCCACCTCTCTCACGCGCCGGGCTCATCCACTGCGCACAATCTAACGCAGGCTGTCAACTGCAGGCGTCGCAACGCGCTCCTGGCGAGAGCGCGGCTCCTGCTCACCTAACTGACCATCCCGTATATGGTTGGCTCACGACCCGCTGACAACTTATAACAGTCGAACCGCCACATCAAATGCCATTGCTGCAGCCATAGCCGCTTCTAAGCGATACCACGCTCTCATGAGTCTCCGCGCGCCCTCGGCGGCGACCCCTACATTGATCTCGCGCGAGCGCTCCGACAACCAGTCGCATGAGCCGCCTGCGCACCCACAAATCCCGTATCGAGTCATAGCCACCGGGCGAGCCTCGACACGCTGCGGTCGTTCCGCTGTTCCGTATGAGGGTGATACTAGCCAACCCCGTCTGATGTACACCGCGACGGCCGGCAGCGAACAAGCCACTAGCAATCACCGCCTCGGGTTGGATCGCTACGACGAATCGTCAATATACTCTCGCTCAAAAGCGCCGGAATCTTATTACGATCCTCTGCCTGATAGCGGGACCATGCCCGGCTTGAGCTGCCGCAACGCTCGCCTTGTGCTCACGCGTAGGTGATCCTAGATGCCCTTGTGTTATGGTAGGCTCCAAGCGTGGATACCTCGAAACCCTACAACTGCCGATGCTCGTCACGACACCGCCACGCCTCCTCCGCCTCACGCCGCCACCGCACGCGCGGACATTCTCCACCCGCGCGAACTGGCCTATATCGCTGCCGCTCTACTGGCCCACCTGCAGTCTCTCGCCCATCGAGCTGTCGCTCTCCCGACCATCCACGTGACATACGCACGCCCATCAATGCCTCGCCTCAGACGCCAGCACGAAACCGTACCAACTTCACGCAACCGCTCGCACGCGGCTGACGTACTACGGTATGTCCATCTCGAGATCACTCCTCTCGCACGGGCAACACAATCCCCGTGTCGCTCAGCTCTGCGACCATGCGCCGCCTGGCAGTACGCACCGAATACACCGGACTACACTATCTCTTGAACACGACAGTCTCAGCCCGCCAGGACCACCGCCTGCTAATCAGCGGGCGATCCACCTGACTGCATCATAATCACGTAAGACGCGCAACGCGCACCATCGACACTCAAGCAGCTGCGGCGCTCCCTTAGAATCACCCTCTACACGACCTTACCCAGTCATCGACCTCTATCAACGGTGAATATCAACACCGTGGACGAGCTAGATGCGCGCCCGCGAGGCGCGCGTGGCGATTCGCGCGCGGCACGTTAGCGTGGTGCAGCGTGGTCACGATCAGCCAGCGACCACAGCGAGTCACACCTCAGCCGTCACTGTCGTGCACCAACGTCCACCTCAGACCTACTGGCCAGCGCGCCTCGCAGCGGCCCGCGCGTCAGTCCACTGTCTAGATACACAACAGCCCACGCCGTACGCTCTGGCACGCACACGGTGACGCCAGGGCGCCCCTACCGCCCACCGACACGAACCCCACGGATTGACCATCCGACGGCTTCTCGAGCGCCCCCACCCTGCCCCTCATAGCATGCACAATGCACCGCTGACCACGCCCAAGCTTGACTCACACCACACCCGCACAGTAGTCGGCGCCCCGCGCGTACCACTACTATCTACACGCCGACTAGCCCGGACAGTCTCCCTCGCAATACCATCGATGACCTATGCTCCAACTCACTGCATACTCAAGGATGACTGGTGCTGATGCTCGCGGGCCCAGCCTATGCTCACCACCGCCCTCCACACTCACTAACTCGCCACAACTGCTTAGCCGAACGTGCGTCGTCATACCCGGCACGATAACTGAGCGGACCATCTGCTCATCTAACCTCCGTCACACTTCGGCGTACTCACAGCCGACAGTACATGCTAAGGATTCACCACGAAACGCGTCGCAGCTGCGCACCGCAACATGCGCACTCCGCCGCCTGTCAGCTGACTGAGCACCTAGCTACACAATCGTGCCATAATCCCAGAAGCGCGAATGAACACGCCCATCTAACCTCCACCCACCGCCGCCCGCCTCTAGCAGTCCTAGACCCCGACCTGCGACGCGACGACGACACACGTGACTACAGTGCAGCCACGCTCCTACGCATCTGATGCTCACGTAACACGCGACGTACGCCACACGAGCCTCTGTCCACTGACCCCTCATGACACTGCGACTACAACCTCGTGGACGCTTCTATATCACCAGAGCCGCACCCTGTGTCACAGTAACACCCCGGACGGCGACCGAGCTCGACCAAAAAGCGGTGACACCACATCGTCGGGCTCCCGTGACGGATCTACCCTGTATCTACTAGACCTCTCCCAGACGGCATCCACCGCCTCTTCATCAGTCCACAGCCTGCGATCCCGCGCTCCATCCTCCGTACTCCGAGCGACGTGCAGACAGGCCTCCCTCGACCCGAACTGACCACCACAGGTGCCCAGCGCCTCTGACGACACTGATAGCAGCACCGCTACCCGATCTCCCTACCTCACCACCCTGATCCTCCATTAAGCCTGGACTACAGCGCAAGATGCACAGCCATCACCTGACGCATATGAGACAACCCTAATGCCCTCGCTCATCGGCGCAAACTACGTGACGCGCATTCATCATAGTTGCATACTCAGCTATTAGTGCACCGCTCCGCGCACCACAGCCTCCCTCGAACTCTACCCCGCAAACACGTACGACACGATATGCAGCGCACACTTCGATAGCGTCATACATCAGCCAGCCATTATAGCGCCGACGCTACCACGCGCCAGCTACGGGCTCAGGTACATGCACCTGCTCTCCCAACTCCCTCTCGCCAGGCCTTTACCTCTATACGCGCGCGCCTGGTGTGGTACGGGGGCGGCCGGCTTTTGCCTGGCCCGCTGCATCGAACCGGGACGATACGGGTGATTCAGTACGCCCTCTCACGATATATATATATATATATATATATATATTTATTTATTTAGGCTATTACACGGCAATGTAGAGGGCTCGAGCCGAGGGGAACACAGGGGGGGACGTGCTTTCCATACCCCGTAGGAGAAGGGGCGGAGAGGGAAGACCCCCGCGACACTCCAAAATACCAAAGAGCCGGGGAGTTAATTAGACCCTCCCCCGGAAGGGGGGAATTTAGTCCTACCCGTAGTTTTCACCGGAAGGCCGAGAGACCCCGACTTCCTATGCCATCGTGTTGTCGGTATTACCTTGGGCGTTTTCTCTTAGTAAAAAAAAAAAAAAGGAAAATTAATAATGAAAGTCTATTTATTTTAACGCAAGTTAAACCAATTAAAGAGGGTCTGCTAATAGGCTCTCTATCATAATTGACTATAATATCTTAACAATTATTTTTTTTTTTTTTTTTTCCATTTCCTATCTAAAATTTACCAGGATTCCATAAAATGTACTCCTTTTCGCTGTAGCTATTGTAGTTTTTGAGATTTTTTTTTTTTTTTTTTTTTTTTTTTTTTTTTTTTTTTTTTTTTGTTATTTTTTAACATTTTCCGCACTGAAAATTGGACCAGCATTCCAGCATAGTAATCCCTTTTCCCTGAAGCTATTGTAGTTTTTGAGATTATGAGAATGGAATTGAGAGAAATTTTTGCTGTTAATCGAAATAACATCGTTTCCTCATATATATATATAGTATATATATATATATATAATAATATATTAATATAGTATATATATATTATATATTATTAGATATATACTATATATATATATATACTATACTATATATTCATATATTGATACGTATAATATATATATATATTACTTATTATATATATAATATATATATTATTATATATATATGATAGTATATATATAATAATATATATATATTATATTTCGCGTGACGTTACGAATCTGAAAAAATCAAAAAATAAAAAAATCAATTTAAAATGTTACAAACCTGTATTTATTTAAAAAAAAAAATCACAAAAAATGCTCAAAACATGTATATTTATAATATACACACAATATATCTCGTGTTTTATATAGTAATATTATATTATATATCATATATATATCTATATAACTATATATATATATATATAATATATATTATATATATATATATATATATAGTATATATATATTTTTTTGGCCGGTAGTATATATATATATATATAGTTATATAATATATATATTATTATATATATATATATTATTATTATATATATTATGTATATATAATATATATCATATATATTATATATATATATATATATATATAGTATAGGTAGGTAAATTTTAACAACCTACCTGTCTTGGAAATATTATTTATATAATATATATATATATATATACTATATATATATATATATATTATATTTATAGTATATTATATATAGTATAGTAATATATAATATATAATATATATTATATTATATTTCTCATATCTAATATATATATATAAAATATTCTATATATATATATATATATAGATATATCATATATAAATATATTATATAGTTATAATATATATATATATATATATATATATACTATATATATAGCTAAGTATTATAATATATATATATAATATGTTATATATCGTTATATATATATATATATTAACTATATAAGTATTTTACTTCAGTTGCAGGTATTTTTTCGCTAGATTGAAATTATTCTCAGCAGTTCTGGAGACGTATTTAATTAAATTGTAGAGCTCCACACGTGTCTGATCAAAATTATTTTTGGTAGTTAGATTCCTTGCCATTTAATTGGGAGCTTGAGTTTGTATTTTTTCAGCATGTCCAGATCTTATTACATGAGAAACGCACGTTCTGTGGAGGCATTTGTCCAGGAAGACAAAGGATATATTGAACTAATGCCGGACAAATGTTGATGAGAATAGTTACTATTCTTAGGAAAATGCAATACTTCACTCCTCTGTTTGTCTGTTTACTTAGAATTCGAAGCAGTCGTCCATTCGCCTACCTTTCTCGTCCTTACTTTTAGGTCAGTTCGAACACTCGCAAACTCGTCAAACACCTCTGAATCATTCTGCAGGTCCAAAAACTGTATTTTTACACGACAGGCAGAATATTCCATTGTTTTTTGCAATTCGTTAGAATTCAACGTTGGAGTTTACTTAGGTAAAATCCTCAACCGATTGAAATTCAAAATCTGGAAAATGTAACTGACCACTGAATCCAGAGTACTGGCTCAAACAGAGTATCATTATAAAACAGATCCAACAACCGTATTTTTCTTTACGGTCTCTTACCTCGTAGAGAATTTACTCCCTACTTCTTCAACGCCTTTGTAAGTAGCCCTCGAACCGAGATGTGGTAAAACACATGGTCTTTCTGACTGGTCAATGTTTCTTTCATATGTTGGATATTTCTAGCAATACTTCTACAGCTGAAATATTGTCTCTTCAAATCTTCATAACAACTTGTGAAAGAAGCTTGCACTGGATATGAAGGAATAATAAAGCCAGTATTTCTTCAGCAAAGGGATTTTCAAAAAAAACAGTTTTCAAAACCTCTGGACATTTGTTCTGACTGTCAGAGTATGATGTTCCAGATGCCAAATAAAAGTGTACAGGACATCTCTTTCGATTCAGGCATTAAAAACACAGCCCATCTTTTTCTGCCCGTTATCCAAGAAGATGTGTTCTATACTCAATCTACAACCAATAAATCCGCAAAAATTTCCCGTAAGCTTCTTTACATCGAACGGCTATAATGTAAAAAATACGAATATATTTTTTACAATTACAGCTTCAATATTACATCTATATATATATATATATATAATATTATAGTATTATACTATATTATATAATATATATATATATATATATATATATCATCAATAATATATATATATATATATATATATATACTACTGATATTAATACTAATACATATATATATATAATATATATATATATATAAATATAAATAATATATATATATATATTAGTATATATATAATATATATATATATATATTGTATATATATCTTATATATATATATATAATATATATATATATTATATATATAATATATTATATATATATATATATAGATATAGTATTATATATATACTATATATATAAATATCAATAGTGTTAGGTTTATTTAATTACCCCAATGTTATATATTAACTATTGATCATTATATTCTAAAGGGAAACAATAGCGGGATCTCTCTTGGAAAAGCGGACTATCTCAAAAAAAAGCGGGACAGGGTCGAAAAAAAGTGGGACTGTCCGCCTAAAAGCCGGGACTATGCGTCATTATACTCTGAACATGATGTAAGTAGTCTATAAATGAGCCTCCTGAAGCCCACTCAATCCATTCTCTCTGCATATTCGCGTCTAACAGCAGTCGCCAGAGAGAAGTAAACTTATCCAGGTTGATAGTTATTAATGCACTCCTGATATAACCCTATCTTACGTAAAAACGCGTGTTTCAGTGTAAATATTGAGAGTATAAGCCATGAGCCTATAGCATAAGTCCTTAAAGTATGTCGACTTCGTCAGAAGGGATGTTATTCGTTTTTCATTTAACCCAAAGCTGTAATTTTTCAGCCATGAAATTGAACTGTCGAACCCTATTACGGAGTACACACGCAATGATTGACAATTCCATCGAGGCCGGCTTCGACGGTTGCGTACATCAATACTTATTAACACTGCCACATGACGTTAAGGACAACCTCTATTTCTCATAACTCTCACCCACTGATCTCCTCGCTGATAGAAATTTCACTATGGAGTCGAATGCATCAAGATGACAAAGTACTTAGCGATTTACCCATCTCCTCCGCTATCAATAAATCTATGATGAATTTCTTTCAACCGGAAAGTGAAATAACGGTCTATTATTTTCACCTCCGGCAGGAATACAAGCAATGTATCGGTCTCGCATTCGGTTTATCGAATAAATTAAAGGACACATCGTCGGAAATTACGAAGGTCCTTCGTAAAAGGATATCACCAACAAGCTTAGGGATAAGGTTGAGGACGTCATTCGTACCAGCACAGTTTGAAAAAGTATCATACCTGATCGAGTTGTATAAACAGTCCCCAACATGTCAATGATGTATTTCTTTCCTTTAACCAATGCGAAGAAAGTAAACAAGGAAGCTATTAACGTTCGATAGAAGCCATAATTGGTTCAAAAAGGATCTATACAACAGTGCATTGTACAGCATTACTTTAAACATGAGAATATCAACAGAAACAAAAACAACAAGTAATATACACAATGAATAATTTCACTGTATGGCGTTACGCCCTAGTCGTTTTCTGTTCTTGATTGATATTTTCATGTTTCAGGCTTTCACGAGCAATTCGATTTTTCAGGTACGTACTTCTGTATTTTCATGTTTAGGCCTTACGAGCAATTCCTTTCACGGTTCATGCATTTGTTTATATTCGTATTTCTTAGGGCAAGTGGACGGCTCTTAGGGCAGGGCGACCTGTGCAATCTGCTCTGGGCCCCGGCCTAATATAAGGGCCTTCAGCTCGCAGCAGAGGGCTAACATTATTTAACGTCCATATCGCCATGACCCGCTCATATTATATATATATATATATCTATATATATATAATATATATGATATATTATATATATATATATATATATATATATATATATATATCTAATCCATTTTACACATGTCCGGGGTTGAACCAAGTTTGTAACTGTGCAGATTTTCATACTTTAGTATACTTGTGTATGTTTTCAACGAAAACACCGTCCAGGACCCCTCAAGCCTAGGGCTGTCATTGTCGCCCAAGGCCCCGCATTGTCTAGAGCCGCCACTGCATTAGGGTTACTAGATACCGGTCGAGAAATTGTTCAACTCCTCCCTCCATGTTTTCGAAAGTATTACCGAAATACCTTTATATCTTCCTTTCAAAGTCCTGTTATGTACAAATTTTATTAAAAACATTCAAGTGTTTTTGCTAATACGCTACTGTCTTTATGTTCTATAACATTAGCATAGTAATTTTTAATAAAGCCTGACAAAAATTTATCATAACATAACCTATCTATCATACTGATCAACGAATAAATGCTAATCTGTGCAGGTTGTTTCAAATTGCCTCTGTCATAGATGCGCTATTGCCAAACTTACCAATCTCACATGTTCTATGATATTTATGACATTACCAATGTTAATTTAATATTAACATAGTAATATTTATCATATCATAACCTAATTAACAAATTGAACTACAAATAAATCCTAACATAAAGTTTTAATATCAGTAAACCTAACAAAATATATTTGTTTATTGCAATTTTATTTATTTTAAATATTATTGTTCCAAATTTTTATTCTTTTTATTTTTTATTTAAAAAAACATTATATATTTTTAAAAACTTTTATTTATTTTTTTATTTTCTGTTTAAAACATTTGGTTTTTAATAAAATTTTATTATTTTTTATGTTTATAAGGTAAAAAATTTGACGCTTTGCAGACCCTAAAGCAATAAATCAGTAAATCAAAACACCCACCTCTCACCTCCCACCCATCTTTGATCTATCGATCTATCGATCTATTGATCTATTGATCTATTGATTCAAGTCATATTTAACCTTCAATTTTTATATAAAACATAACACTAAATTAAGTTCTCTTGAAATAAAATATTACAGCAACATTAACAAAGTTCCTGCTTAACAACAGTAAGGTAACTAACATTACATACAAAACGTAATATATTTAAATTTTTTCAAGCACATCTCTACCACATAAATGTTAATTTAACAAAAATTTATCATAATCTTAGCCTAACTATCATACGGTCGTCAGCGATTAACATGCTAACCATAACAAGTTTTACATCAAAGAAAGCTAAACATTATCATGACAGTCTAAACTAGAGAATGCAATGTACAACAACAAACCTAACATACCTTACACGCGAATAAACTGATAACATTAACAAAATTCCCTACTTAACAACTATTTTGTATAAAACATTACACAAAATAAGTTCCTAGTTTCTTGAACATAACAGTAAAAATAATTAAAAACATTTTATGCTTTTACTAAATTCTCTAAAACTTGAACAGCAATAAAGCTAACAAATAACATTACATGGTCTAAGAACATAACATGCCATAGCATACCTAACATACCTTACATACTAATAATCTGTCAACATTATCGAAGTTCTCTGCTTATCAACAGCTAACTAACAAACATGTAATTATGATACATTATCATAGTAATATTTAACAAAACTTAGTCACACTTACACACGAATAAATTGCTAAGAAAGGACAAGTTTACTGTAACAATGCCGGTAAAGCAGCTAACACCACGCCATTATCTCAACATACAAGGTTAATTTTTTGTTAACATAGTGATATTTAACAAAAAGATATCATAATCTTACCTAGCTATCATACAGCCCAGCGAATAAATGCTAACATAACAAAGTTTTCACATCAATAAAGCTAATATACCTTAAACTAAGAATATAATGTGCAACAATAAACCTAACACACCTTATGCACGAATAAACTGGTAACATTAACAAAGCTCCCTACTTAATAACAGTAAGTAACTAACATTACCTACAAACTCACCTGAACTAATAACATAATGTAAAACAACAAACCTACCGTACCTTATGTAAGAATAACCTGCTAACATTAACAAAGGTTCCTACTTAACAACAGAAAGTAACTGACATTACCTACAAAATTTAACCAATTCACACTTATTCAAGCATATCTCTAACAAAGCAATGTTAATTTTACATTAATATTGTAATATTTAACAAAACAAAACAAAAACATTATCATAAACTTACCTAACTATCAAAAATCCCAACGAATAATTGCATACATAACAAAGTTTTATCCTCAGGAAAGGTAAACTAAAAAACATAACATACCTTACATACGAATAATATGCTAACATTAACAAAGTTCCCTACTTATCAAAGGTAAAGTAGCTAACATTGCATACAAAACACAATATATCCCCACTTTTCCAACATATCAATGCTAATTTAACAAAACTTAGCAAAATATTTATCATATCCTAACCTAACTATAGCACTGACAAACTAATAAATGCTATTTTAAACTATGAACATAACATACCTAACATACCTAACTTATGAGTAAACTGCTTTCATTAACAAAGTTCTTTGCTTATCAATGGTAAGTAACTAACATTGACCATAAAACTTAGCCTATCTTCCATTTTTTAGCACATCTCTAACATATCAATGTTAATTTTACATTAATATAGTAATATTTAGCAAACATTTATCATATAACCTAACTAACATATTGAACTGCGAGTAAATGCTAACATAACAAAGTTTTAACATCAGTAAACTGACATAATATCACCTAAACTAAGAACATAACATACCTTACATACGAATAAACAGCCAACGTTAACAAAGTCTCTCATTAATATCGGTAAAGTAACTACCATTACATCACAAAACGTTACCTACTCCCCATTTTCTATTATATCAATACATCTTCTTCCGAGAGAAGCCCCATAGGGGATTACCCCTGGTTGGAGGTAAAGACCCATTTGGGGGTCACCACCGAAGGGGGTGTAAGCGGGGGTAATGCCCGCTTACACCCCCTTCGATGGTGACCCCGCCAAATGGGTCTTTAAACCCAACCAGGGGTAATCCCCTATGGGGCTTCTCTCGGAAGAAGATATATTCCTTTATGTACTTTATTAAATTGTGAAAAATATAAATTACTTTGTAAACGATAGCAGTTTATTCGTACGCAATATATGTTAGGTATGTTATGTTCTTAGTTTAGATTTACTTAGTTTAGATTTACTTAGTTAGGTTTACTGATGTTAAAACTTTGTTATGTTAGCATTTATTCGTTGGTAGGTATGATAGTTAGATTAGGTTCTTTGTTTATGCTGATATCTGTTGACTTTGCTGTATTAGCATTTTTTTATTCGTAGTTCAGCATCTTTGTTAGGTTGTGCTATGATAAATTTTTGTTAATTATTACTATGTTAATGTGAAATTATCATTGATATGATAGAAAATGGGGGAGTAGGTTACGTTTTGCGATGTAATGGTAGTTACTTTACCGATATTAATCAGTGCACTTTGTTCATGTTGGCTGTTTATTCGTATGTAAGGTATGTTATGTTCTTAGTTTAGGTGATATTATGTCAGCTTACTGATGTTAAAACTTTGTTATGTTAACATTTACTCGTAGATTCATATGTTAGTTAGGTTATGAATATGATAACATGTTTAGTTGTAAGCAATTTCTATTTTTATATCCGACATAACATAGCTTTAGAGATGTATGCTAAAAAATGGGAGATAGGCTAAGTTTTATTGTCAATGTTAGTTACTTACCGTTGATAAGCAAAGAACTTTGTTAATGAAAGCAGTTTATTCATAAGTTAGGTATGTAGGTATGTTATGTTCTTAGTTTAAAATAGCATTTATTAGTTTGTCAGTGCTATAGTTAGGTTAGGTTATGATAAATTTTTTGTTAAGTTTTGTTAAATTAGCATTGATATGTTGGAAAAGTGGGGATAGATTGTATTTTGTATGCAATGTTAGCTACTTTACCTTTGATAAGTAATGAACTTTGTTAATGTTAGCATATTATTCGTATGTAAGGTATGTTATGTTTTTTAGTTTACCTTTGTTATGTTTGCAATTATTCGTTGGGCCTTATGATAGTTAGGTAAGGTTATGATAATGTTTTTTTTTTGTTAAATATTGCTATGTTAATGTAAAATTAACATTGCTTTGTTAGAGATATGCTTGAATAAGTGTGAATAGGTTACATTTTTTAAGTAATGTCAGTTACTTGCTGTTGTTAAGTAGGAACCTTTGTTAATGTTAGCAGGTTATTCTTACATAAGGTCCGGTAGGTTTGCTGTTTTACATTATGTTATTAGTGCAGGTGAGTTTGTAGGTAATGTTAGTTACTTACTGTTATTAAGTAGGGAACTTTGTTAACGTTATCAGTTTATTCGTGCATAAGATATGTTAGGTTTCTTGTTTTATATTATATTCTTAGTTTATGATATATTAGTTTTATTGATGTGAAAACTTTGTTATGTTAGCATTTATTCGCTGGACTGTATGATAGCCAGGTAAGGTTATGATAACTTTTTGTTAAATATCACTATGTTTAACAAAAAATTAACCTTGGTATGTTAGAGATATGCGTGATTTTAGCTGCTTTACCGGCATTGTACAGTAAACTTTGTCTTTCTTAGCAATTTATTCGTGTGTAAGTGATAAGTTTTGTTAAATATTACTATGATAATGTATCATAATTACATGTTTGTTAGTTAGCTGTTGATAAGCAGAGAACTTCGATAATGTTGATAGTTTATTCGTATGTAAGGTATGTTAGGTATGTTATGGCATGTTATGTTCTTAGAACATGTAATATTATGTTAGCTTTATGCCTGTTCAAGTTTTGATTTAGCAAAAACATAAAATGTTTTTAATATATTTTATGTTATGTTCATACAAGGAACTTATTTTTATGTAATGTTTTATACAAAATGGTTAAGTAGGGAACTTTGTTAATGTTATCAGTTTATTCGTGTGTAAGGCAAATAAGGTTTGTTGTTGTACATTATATTCTTAGTTTAGGTCATGATAGGTTAGTTTTATTGATGTGAAAACTTTGTTATGTTAGCATTTAAGAATATGATAAATTTTCGTTAAATTAACATTCATATGGTAAAAATGTGCTTCAAAAAGTTTAAATATATTACGTTTTGTATGTAATGTTAGTTACTTATTGTTGTTAAGTAGGGAACTTTGTTAATGTTACTGTAATATTTTATTCAAAGAGCTTATTTTATGCTATGTTTATATAAAAATGAAGGTTTAAATATGACTTGGGTGGTTTGATTTATTGATTTACTGCTTTAGGGTCTGTAAAATGTCAAATTTTTTACCATATAAACATAAAAAGAATAAAATTTTAGAAAAAAACAAATGTTTTAAACAAATAAAAAAAAAATAAAAGGTTTTAAAAATGTTTTTTTAAATAAACAAAGTTAAAAAGAATAAAAATTTGAACAATAAATTTAAATAAATAAAATTGCAATAAACAAATATATTTTGTTAGATTTACTGATATTAAAACTTTATGTTAGGATTTATTCGTAGTTCAATTTGCTAATTAGGTTATGATATGATAAATATTACTATATTAATATTAAATTAACATTGGTATGTCATAGACGTCACAGAACATGTGAGATTGGTAAGTTTGGCAACAGCTCATCTGACAGAGGTAATTTGACAAAACTACGTAGATTAGCATTTATTCGTTGATCAGTATGATAGATAGGTTATGATAGGATAAATTTTTGTCAGGCTTTGTTAAAAATTACTATGCTAATGTTGTAAACATAAAAAGAATAAAGGCATTAGCAAAAACATTAAATGTTTTTAATAAATTTGTTATATTAACCCTGTGACAAACAAGAATCAAAGGTATAACGCAATGTTTCGAAAGGGGGGGGGGGAGTTTGAACAATTTCTCCACCGGTATCTAAAATTCCTAATGAAATATGAAATACAAATACAAACGTGAAACGAATTGCTCGTAAGGCCTAAACATGAAAATACAAATACGAACAGAATACGAATCAAACTTAAAGCCTGAACATAAAAATACAATCAAGAACAGAAAACGACTCGGGCGTAAAGCCTGTACATGAAATTATTATTGTTAATATCACTTTTTTTTGTTTCTGTTGCAATTTCATGTTTAAATAAAGCTGTACATGCTATGTTGTATAGACTTTTGAACCGATATGGTTCGTTCGTACGTTATATTCTTGTTTACTTTCTTCTGATTAGTTAAAGGAAAGAATCTCATTACATTTGGGGACTGTTTATACACTCGATTTTCATCAGTAAGATTTTTCGCTGTGCTGGTACGATGACGTCTATCCCTTGTTGGTGATATCTTTAAGGGAACCTTCGTTATTGCCGACGATGTGTCATTTACATTTATTCGTAAACCGAATGGAGACCGATACATTGCTTGTATTCCTGCCGGAGGTGCAAATAATAGACCTTTATTCATTTCGGTTGAAGAATTCATCAAGATTATTGATATCGCAGGAGCATGGGTAAAGGCTAAGTATGTGTCATCTGATGAATCGACTCATAGTGAAATATCAACAGAGGAGACAGTGTGAGAGGTTCTAATAGAATATATGTTGTTTTCACATCATGTGACAGGGTTAAAAGTATTGATGTACGCAGCTATTGAAAGCCCCTCGCTGATGTCAAATTCGTGCGTACCCGTATAGGGTTCACAGTTCATTCATCTGAAAATATTACAGCTTTGGTTAAAATGAAAAACGAATTAACATCCCTTCTTGACGAAGTCGACATACTTTAGGACTTAATGCATATAGCTCATGGTATAATCTACAATATTTACACTGAAACACGCGTTTTACCGTATAATAGGGTATACAGGAGTATGCTACTAACTAACAACGTAGATAAGTTTACTTCTCTCTGGCGTGAGAGAATGCGTGCTGATGAACCTGAATATTCAGAAGAATGGATTAGTGCTGCAGGAGTCATTTATACTTACATCATTTCAGAGGGAGTTAAATCTCTTTAGAGATATATAGAACATGCTCATTTTATGCATAATCATATGTCCCTTGCTCAGATGAGTTAATATATTTAAAATAAACTTCTGTTTTTATGTATTTATATAATACCCTTTTCAATGAAAATTATATGTTATAAAAATGAAAACTTATTTTACTTCCCCTATGTTAACTTTATTGGTTAAGTTTTTAACTTTGTTAATGATAGCAGTTTATTCGTACGCCGGTTGTGTGTTAAGTATGTTATGTTCATAGTTTAGCTTTAATGAGGATAAAACTGTTATGTTTGAAGTTATCCTTTGGGGATTATGATAGTTAGGTAAGGTTATGATAAATTTTTGTTAAATATTACTATGTTAATGTAAAAAGCTTTGTTACGTTAGCGTATATTCGTTAGTCAGTATGATAATTAGGTACGGTTATGATAAATTTTTTTTAAATATTACTATGTTAAAGTAAAAATAACAATGATATGTTAGAGATATGTTTGAAAAAGGTGTGAATAGGTTACTTTTTGTGTGCAATGTTAGTTACTTTACTGCTGTTAAGCACGGAACTTTGTTAATAATAGCAGTTTATTAGTTTGTAAGGTATGTATCGTTTGTCGTTGTACATTATATTCTTAGTTCAGGTTATGCTATGTTAGCTTTATTAATGTGAATACGTTGTTACGTTAGCATATATTCGTTGGTCAGTATATAAAGAACTTATTTTTATGTTATGTTTGTCCAAATGATACTCGGATAATGTGACTTGAATCAAATAGATCAATAGATCTACGGGAGCTTTAAAGGGGTAGGGATGGGTGGCTGATTTACTGATTTTACTAATTTATTGTTCTTTGGTGTGTAAAAATGGCAATTTTTTTTAAGTTATAAACATAAAAAGAATAAAAAAATTTAGTAAAAAATATATTTTTGAAATAAAATAAAAATAAATAAAAGTTTTGTGTTATGTTATACAAAATATGCCTTGAATTAATAGATTAATAGATCAATAGATTATTGGATCAATAGATCACGGATGGGCGGGAGCGGAGGGGTGCGTGGCTTGATTTACTGATTTACTGATTTAGGGTGTGTAAAAACGCAAATTTTTTAAGTTATAAACATAAAAAGAAAAAATTTTTAGTAAAAAATATTTTTTTTAAACAAAATACAATAAAAATAAATAAAAGTTTTGTGTAAAGTTATAACCCAAAATATGATTTGAATCAAATAGATAAGATCATTCAGATCAATAGATCAATAGATCCTGGATGGGTGGGAGGGAGGGGTGGGTGGCTTGATTTACTGATTTACTGTTTTAGGGTGTGTAAAAACAAAAAAAAATTTACGTTATAAACATGAAAAGAATAAAATTTTATTGGAAAACAAAATGTTTTAAGCAAACAAATCAAACATTAAAAAAAAAAAAAAATAAAAAATAATAAAAATTTGAAAATTAAAAAAAAAAAAATTTATTGAAAAAAAATAATTAAACACAAAGTTTAAATGTAAAATGAAACTTTTAAAATAAAAATAGCAAACAATATATGCATGTTTCAACTTAGGAAAAACTATAACTTAGTTGACGTTTATAAAAAGAAAGCGAGATTTGAAAATAGAAATGTAAGTCTTCAGCCTTTAGAAAACGGCTTATCTTGTAAGATGCATCCGTGCCTTTCCCCTCATATTTTATCCTTCCTCATTCTGTGGTTCTCCAAATTTCATCCTTCAACGTCAATTTCCAATGTTTTGGGATTCAGCCCCAACATCCTGTAAGCGTAGCGACACGTAACCTCGTCTGCGGCGAGGTTACATTATAAGAAAGGTGTATACCAAATTTTATCATTCTACGGTTATTTCCAAGGTTTTGGGGCACAACCCCTTTCTTCAGTGGGTGTAGTATCACGTTACCTCGGCTGAGGCGAGGTGACATCGAAAGAAAGATGTATACCAAATTTCATCCTTCTAAGATCATTTCCAAGGTTTAGGGGCGCAGCCTCATCCATCAGTTGGTGTAGTGCCACGTTATCTCTTCTGTATTGATGTTACATCCTAAGAATGGTGCATACCAAATTTCATCCTTCTATGTCAATTTCCAAGGATTTTGGCGGCTCAGCCCCAATCCTCAATAGGGTAGTGCCATAGGAAATTGTTGTATAACTTGATTACATTATTTAAGAAGGGAGTTAATACCAAGTTTCATCATTCTACGGTCATTTCCTAATAGGAGGGGCCAATACCCCCCTCTGGGGGGGATGCATGGCTACGAAACCTGGGCTGCACCGAGGATACCTTATAAAAAGGGTGTATAAAACAATGGAATCTTTTCTATGATTATTTTTCAACGAGGGATTACATCGTGCTAGAGAACTCCATTCCGGCGTACCTCCAGCCGATCGTCCGTCCACTTACACATTATTCCCAGGCACCTTGTTATACGGAGGAGTCTCACCGGGGATACATTATAGAGAGTCACACGTGCTGATGAGAAACAATAAGTCAGGTATACCAAAATCTCATTCGGGATTGTCTGAACCCGGGCTGCATTATCTCACACTCACCTTTTCAGGGGGTGGAGCTGGACGGGCAGAACAAGAACACCTCGACATCCAACCCTATCAGTATATCTGGGCCTACATCTCTTCCT
>JABUQX010122330.1:17500-29911 GCA_015478945.1 Trachelipus rathkii | reverse complement strand
TGGTACAATATAAGATAAAGTAAAATAATAATATTAGTAGGTAGTTATTAATGGATTGTTGACATACTGAAGGAAAGATTCTGATTCATCATCTCATAACTAGTGGAAAGAGTAAGGAGGATAAAGTCATTTTGGAGAAATAAAATAGAAGAAATTAGTGATATTATTATTAAATAGAGTGTTTAATAAGGAGTATGGAATATGATTAGGTATAGAGACTTCTGGATGGAAATTCTTATAAAGTATGTATATATATAAGTTAATAAGAGAAATTATGACGCGATAATAATATTAAGAAGAAAGATTAAGAATAATATTAAAGGTGTCAAATGGGAGTAGTTGAATATTGAGTCATTATGAGGGATATAATAGTGGAGTAAGATAAAGACAGATGGTATAAAAGATATATGATTTAGTACTCATGTAGTTCTCCTTGGATCATATACCTAGGTTATTCAATTTGTATGATGATAGCCATGGGAGTTACTGATAAAGAGGATAAATTCGAATATAAGGATGGGAGAAAACAAGAAAGAGGGCTCGGAAAAATTGGTGTCAAATAGAATGATAGAAGAGAATGAGGAGATGAGTGCGAGGAGGTGCAATAATAAACCCATATTAACAAGCCACAAATATTATCATGGCGAGAATTAAAAAATATGATTGGACGTCATCTGATGTATGAGTCCGAAATTGAAAGTAAGAAGTGTTGAAGGAAGGATATTGTTATAGAGAGTTGGTAAGACGGACTCTTCACTAAAAAAGAAATAATGGATAGAGGTTACAAGAAGGGAAGGCGAAAAGTAGAAAATAGGAAGGCTTGTGGGGCTTTCTATGTTTCGAGACCGTATTTTGGGATCAGTACTCTGACCTATAACTGCTTTTCTTCTTCCGATTTGAATATTATGGTTAGCGTCTCTTACTTCTCCCAATCTATGGGAATAAGGTATAGGTGAAGAAAGATAGAGTGGGAAGGAAAGAAGATAGTAATGTACAGTATATGGGAAGTAGATAGAGGTAATATAATAATAATTAAAAATAATAAGGTTGGTAGTGTTAGGTAAATATATAATAATCCAATACTGGTTATAAAGTTAAATTAAATAATGAGATTAGAGTTTAATAAATGTAAAATATTACCTTGTTTGGTAAAGAACCGTTCGAAATTATGTCAATTTTACTAAACATTCAGTGTTTTTAATCTGGCCATAAAGAGACACCAAAATGTTGAGGGGATAGTTCATGTGTATAGACTTATAATCCATGCAGACACTATCACCATAGATGAGCAGTTTATACTTTGATTTGTTGTTATGCTATATTTATATTGTCATTTTATAAACGTGGGTAAGAAATTAGCTGTTAGTACTGATATGGGGGAGGGAACGGGAAATGCGAGCACCCCACAGCCTATAACTAAACAGTGGTCGAGTACTCATATGTAATGCGCTGATGTCACCATATGTTTAACCGTGTTCCCTTAAACACCTGGATATACTTCACGATAGTAAAAAAGAGCTAGGAATACAACTCGAACCAAGTAAAAATGAAAACACAGATGGATACAAATATTAGCAAATATATTTGGAACTTCAAAGAACATCAATTGAATCCGGCAATTTTACGTGGGAAATAAATATACGACTTAAAAGGCTGATTTTAAATGATTCTTCTTATTAGCAATCCCATTCTATGCACAGCATTATTCTATAAAACGCCACATATAACCATAAATTGTATGTCGCCAAACCGTATCACCCTGTGAAATTGAAGAAGAGATAATTTCATAAGACAATTTATCAATAATGAATAATAATAATAATAATAATAATAATAATAATTAATTAGTAATAAGATCGAAATAACAATAAGTGAATAATACATGAAAATAAATCGAAATAATATTGAATAAAATAAGTTCAGTAGACTTGGCATGATAAATTACATAGATGTATTTAATGAGAATTGTTGGTACCCAATATCTTAATTCTTTATCAACAATGTTTTTCCTGTCGGCATTTAACTGGTTTAAATTAATACTTAAAACACGGAGTAGAAGGTATTTAGCTGTTATTGGAAAAATAAAAGAAAAATGAGAAAGATTGGCCCTTAGAAAAAGATTAAGATATAGGACAGAGAGAAATAACTTAGAAGAAACGTAATCAAGTAGGATTACAGAAAAAGTAAGAGTAGAACATAATGGGAAGTAAGAACATCTTCGACATTTGGTTAAAAAAGTACATTTCTGAGGCCAACTTTGTATAGTGATATTTAAGTATTGATTTTATATAAAACTGATAAGAAATGGGATATTGTTGACGAAAGAAATAATTCTTATTAGTTATAGTGAAGGGAACCAATGAAAGAATAGGTACGCAGTAACATATTGATGTGGACCGAGTCGTGAGATGGCGAAAGCGGGCCGAGGAGGAACGGTTGGGTCCCGAGCACCGCCCGAGGGAGCGCCGGCCAGGTGACTTGTGGTTCCGGCCTTTGACGGGAGGAGCCCAAGTTCATTACTAAGCACTGGCGCTTGCCCGATCTGTTACACACAGTAGACCACTTACAGGCCGGATCCTAAAACGATGATGGTTACTGAGTAACGAGTGGTGTGTGCTAGAGGCAGTATAATTCCAAAAGCGCTGGAGAAAGAGTATGCGGAATCCCATATAGGAAAGAAGTCCAGACTATGGTGCCACATAGAAATGAAAGATAAGGGTATAGCAACTTTAGCGTCCAAACCATGTAAATAAAATAGAGAGACAATGGTATTTCCCTGGTAAAACAAAATCCAGTCTCGCTCTCTACGCAGACTATTGAGGTTTTGGAGCTTGGGGTACTATGGATCGTTCCAAGAACCCTGGAGAAGGTACAAAGACCGTGCCGCCGTGGGGTTACTATGGTTGGAAAATGACAGAGGGGCCAAAGCAGATAAGATCTGTGTCTCGCCGATTATGTTCGGGAGAGGAGGTATATGGAAATAAAGATAATGGAGGTAACACATACCTTGACAACGACATGTATAGAAGAGGGAGAAGAAAGAACGATAGAATGGAATCTATACGAAGAACCAATAGGTGTCTTTTCTGTCTTCTCTCTACAACCGGCTACTTAAGCCGATAGAATACAAAAAAAAAAATTAAGAAATGGGAAAATAACATATCTTAAATAAAAAATAAATAAGATATCATCTTTTACGGGCATTAGAACATTAGATCATTAGAAATATAAAGCGAAACAAACACTAACCATAGAACAAAAAACTACGATGGGGGTTATATCAAAAACACTAACCAATACGGATCGCTAAACACAGTTGATTTCTCATAAATAACTCTCCTTGCTGGCGCTCTCCCGTAACCTCTATATTACACGTGCATTCAACATATAAATGATCCCTCTCATGGTGATACTCAACACAAACGAAGAAAAAAACCACCGTCCATAAACATTCATAAACAAATGTCAGGGCACTCAAATTCCATTTTCATTTCAAAAAGTAAAATAAACACATCCATAGACTCTTACGTGATGACATATTTGTAGTATATTTACTTTAAAGTCGAAACCACAATAGCATGATTGCTGCAGTAGTCTGATCAAGGAAAATTTTTTTATACAATAATACGATGTAGATACTATAATACGCCAAATACACTAATTTACTCATATCACTCCCGAATAAATGGAAATAAATTGAGCTATAGTCCAAATGATAAACTCCATTACAATAAAACATACCAAAAAAATGAAAAAAAATATCGGTAAAATAATCGAAACTCCACAGTTATGCTGATATAAAAAATTTAAATAACTATCAGGAAAAGCTAATTAGTCACGCATAAGTAATTTCATAGTCCCAATAATGTAACTGAGTAAATATTATTACAAAATAATGTGAAGATTGATCTACATATTCTTCAATATAATGCTAAAAACGTTTCATGCTTCTATTGTTAGAATCTTCCAGCCAACCCTGCTTGGCAACTCCAGATTCCCAAATATTTACACAATTTTACTTATACTTTCATTCTACAAACTTAAATTATAATAAGCCTAGTTTGTGGAAGACTTCTCATTATGTCGGACATTACCCCAGATAATGGGAAGCGATCTCTGTAACTTGATATTACAAAAAGCCTAAAAAATGTCTACCTGTCTTCCTTCAAACTCCTGCCGATTTTATATTACTTTACACTACTTCTCCTAAATTATATTTATAAACCTAATGAATAACATTTAACGTTACTATAAACTTTCTTTCATTATCCGTCCTTAGCTACTTATTAGGCGCATATAATGCTCAAGTCAAACTCACATCATTTTGTTTCTCATAATACAAACAATCTCATGAATACTTCAACTTCTGTATCCATAGTATTCCTCTACCAATCCTACCATAGGGCAAATATGACGGTACAATAAAATCATAATTAATTAATTAAGTTATAATTTAAAAAAAAAAATTAGAAATATAAAAATATAATAACTCAAAACCAAAGCCACAAAGTGTCACCTTTGTGGCAACCGAAAGGCCAGAAAAAGAAAAAGAACAAAATCGAGATTATCTAAAACTTTACTCAACATAGGTCTTAATAATTATACTTTCTCCAATATCGCGGATAACTCCCTTATTAAAAACCTTGTTAAGATCTTGTTATTTTATATTCATAAAAAGTTAATAATATAAAATTCAAAATAATAGTACCATAACGATATTCCTAATAAATTAACATTATTCCTTGAATTACACGTATGTCATCTGATACATCACCAAACATTAATGAGATAAAACTAATAATGAATACGAATACACTGGTGATCTAGAATTACCATATTCAAATTGATTTCTCACCAATTTTCAAATAATAGACGTTTCGGGTGTTCCATCTTTTTCTAACTCAAAAACTTGGCTAAATTTCTTTAAATCGATCAATAAAAAAATGTTAAGATTGTTACTTTTAATTTTATTGAAATATAATCAACAACTCTCATACCTAAAATACTGATTCTAACAAGTTTCTATCTTTACTTGTTCCGTTTTTTTAGGCAAATAGAATTAGGGCTATAATGAATATTAACTGAAAATCATAAGACAATATTTAGGGAATTGGAAGTTAAAATGTGCACATTTTTAAGGGGTATTTTTTCTATACCTTGTATATTCTTTCCTTACTTAATATCGGTCTATATATCCACCATTGCACCTTTCTTCAAGTTTCAATACTTTTTTTCTTTCTTAATGATGCGTAAAAAAATTATTACAAACTGAACTCTGCTCGTATCAATCAATAACTTTTTATACTTAACAACAAAAAAAAAATTTGCACACTCTTTTCCATGAAAATTAAATGGCTTAAACCCTATCAATATGTCGTCTCCTGCATCTCATTACGCTCTCACGCTCTCTTCAGAAGCCTCGTATTACACCTCCTTACTTACATACGATCACCTATATACCGTACTAGATAGCATTACCCGACTGCTCCTATGACACTTGCATTCCTGGTCATAAAGTTCCAACCTCACGTACATGTTTTCGTGGCCTGATTGCAATCCTACGCGATGCGTCGAATGACAATGGTACATGATATCCAGATAAAGGCTGCTGGGGTCAACAGACAGAATATCGCCTTTGCATAATCATTTCTTCCTCTGCTTCTTTGCAAATTTTGAAAATTCTCCTCATATAGGAGACAGGTTGTCACGTGATGCTCTGTCAACCAGTCATCTTATAAATGATTTCATCACCCAATATTCTATCATAATTAACGCAGACGTCTCTCACGTTCCCCCTGAATCGAGTTCTCTCCAGCAAATTTTACTCTTTACTTCCTCAATTGCTTTGAAATGAAGTCTATCTCTCCACGAATATAGTTACAATTAAAAATTTTAATACATCTAATCGGCTGAAAAGGGTCCAGTCTGATCTGATGCGATAGTTTGTAATATACTCTGCCCTATGGGAAAAAAAAAAACTGGAATTAAAGTAAAAAAAGGAACTGTAAGAGGAACACAACCAAATGGATTAATCTCTGAGCTCTTTATCGTCAGCATAAGGCCAACCTTTGGCCCTCAAAAATGACCCCGTTTTCTTCCGGCATAAAGACGCAACTTTGCCGCCGTCTGATACCTCCTCAGAATATCATAAGAATTAGGTCCTACCTGCCAAATCTACACCATCCTTCCAATCCTCTTATCATATATAGTGACTGAATGGCATACTTCCTTCCACTTTTTGTTCGCGAACCCCACCCCAGATCGCCCAGTGCAACCGACTCAACCCCACAACAGACCCCCCCGTACACTATTCTGCCTCTTCTCTCCGCTACCCCCAGTGGAATCACCCTAACTCAAACACCCATCAATGCTAGATACGAGATGCTTTAGACAATCAATAGATAAAAAACGTCATCCTGGCAAGCAAAAAAATGCCTACTCGAAGCTGTAAGAAACAAGGTAGCTGAGAGAAGGTTTTAAGAGGTGTTGGATGGGACTTGCAATACGACTCGAGCAAAAAAGAAAAAAGTATCATAAACATATAAGGACTATAAGCAATAATATGAAAGCATTGTGGCTATTTATAATTACGTATACCTCTCGCTTCATTCCACTATACCTGAGAGAGAAGAGAGAGAAAGAAAGAAGAGAGGATAGAAAACAGTAGAAAACCTCCGCGGCCACACAAATGACTAGGGATCCAAGCAAAAACACAAGGACAGCCACACACCTCAGGGACAAGAAAAATGCGGCGGAACGAACACACCACGCGCGACACTCAGACCATAGGGGACCGTGCCCAAGGGGCCCAGAAGATTTAGATGGGAGGTGAAAACTACGTGGAGAAGAAGAGATGAGATAGAGAGAGAGAGCGAAGAGCGTGGCAGAAAGAAAAGATATACAAAGGGCGATCCCCCGTATTGTACAATAAGACTAAACGAAAAAATTACATAACATATGGGTATAGATATAATCACGAAAGATGTACAGCATAGACACTACAAAATCAATAACATAAATTAATGTTAAAAGTAATATTAGTTATAAACTTACGTGAAAAAAAGATGGTGAAAAAACTAAAAATTTAAACTGACTCCTTGAAATAACATTCTTATACCAATGCCTACAACATTGACCAATGACCTCTACTACATAAATTAAGAAAAAAAAACATAGGGAAACCCTAAAATAATCCATACAAGATTCATACTTTCCTGTAAAATCTAAAAATACATATAGAAATAATGTATGTTAGTAGATTTTGTAGCATATAAAAAATAAAATATATATAATAATTATATATATAATATAAATAAATATATAATATATAAAATATTATATTAAAATATAAATAATATATATATATTAAATATATTTAATAAAAAAAAAAATATATATATTTTATATATATATAGTATATTAATATATAGTTAATATACTCAAGATTTAGGTTATTGTTTTTCTTTTTAACTCTCCTTTTTATTTCCTCTAAGATTGGGAGTAAGGGGCGTAGCATGCATGCATCGGAAAAAGAAAGCAGTAGAAGAATTGAAAAAAAAAGTCGTGAAAGAAACTTAGCTTACCGCCCCCTCTGTACATTAATTAGTGAGAATCTCGTCGCAATCCAGGGGAATCCCTAGAGCTTCATTGGACCACGACTGACGACCTACTGCACTATGGATAGATCGTCAATGTAACGGGTTCAATCCCTTGGCCCAGGTGGGCCACCAACCATACCCCTTCACAGAACCCCCGCCATTCACTCATTGTTATATCACCTTTTCTCTCTCCGCAATCATTACCAAAATCACTATTTCTCTCCTTTAAAAACATGCGTTTACTGACTCAATCCACTTTTTGCTTTGGTCTCCCAGCCGGATCGGTTCCCCAACCCAACACACTCGCCACTAGGGGTACATCCGCTTAACCAACCGACTATCATTCATCCTTTCCCCCATGACCAAACCATCCTGCAACATCTTTCATTAGTTGTCTTCTCATTTGCCCTTTTCTTCACCACATAACTCTCTCTCAATACGCTTCATTCCTCATTTTATTCAACTTTTCTCACCCCTAGCACACCCCTAAGATTGTCATCTGAACACATTGACTTTAGATCTATACTTCTTATTCCCAACCATAGTCTCACTACATATACCAATAAAAGGTAACAACATTACCCTCATGTTAAGACCCTAGCACACTCAAGATTGTCCCTTTACATTCACCAACGAGTTTAATTGCACCCAGCCCTTCCCTGCCATTCACAAGACTTTTTCGTATTACCACTCGGCATCCATCACGTTCCCTTTCTCACTTACCCAAACTAATAAACCCTAAATTATTTACTCAGACACTTGTCCAGCTCTCTACCATCTAACCATGACTTCACACTCAGGACTGTCCTCAGTCACAAACATACCTTTACTCTTATCCACGTTTACTTTCAAGCCCCTCCTTTTAACACACCCTGCCAAAATCCTCTGCCTATCTCTCAAACTTATTCAGATTCGCCACACAAACCAAATCATCCGCATATTAATAGGTAGGGCCACCCTCCACTATCTCCCAATTCTTCTCCACCATTCTAACACCTATTCCTGCCATCCCCACCTCTCTAATTCTTTCATAACACCCATCCAGCATACAAATTGAATAAGCAGGTAATGCATAACCACAACCCTAGCTCCACTCCGCTTATTAATCCATCCTACAAGCCAATCACCAATTGAACACCAATTCATATTTCTTACACATGCCTCACTATCGTCAGTGAATTTCAAGTTCTGATTCCGTCCAGCTGAGGAAGCCTACCACCAGACACCATATATCACTAACACCTGCCATAGGCTTCTATGGATTTAAACAAAACTATATCCATACGCACTCGTTGACAATACCAAAATAGAATAATAACTAATTACATGAATTTATAGTATTCTTCTTCTCCACTTCATTTTCTCAATCATTTGATCAAAGAAAAAAAAGAAAAGAAAATTTTGTGGTCTTCGTAAAGTATAATAAATGAATAAATTTTGATCCACACATTAACCACTTCATACCAACCCTAAGAACGCTTCACTTATGTTCAATTCAACCAATAGAAATCAAATCATCAGTCAACGACGCACTCTTTCGACCATTAAATACCACGCAAAATTATACCTTCCCGGAACACACTCATGTCTCAACATAAACCTTAATTCCCAACGCACAATTACAAAAATTATCTACAAATCAATGGAATAATAAACCCCCCTTTTCCTCCCTATTACCCTAGCTTCTATAGAAAGATGGTAACTCATCAGCCCCACCCAAAGGCATACCAACCTCTCCCCGTGCCCGCCCCTCTGCACCCCTCGGATTTCACACTTGCGTCTCCTTCCTTCTCCTCCGCCTGACCCTTAGTCGCAACGATTATACCCTCCAGTGCTCAATACAATCCCCCACTCTACGCCCTCTCGCACCGTCTAGCACCACTTCCCGACAACTCACAGCCAGCTCATCACAGCCTCAATCCACCACTCCGCCACGCCTCCCTCTCGCCTCTCTCACTCGCCCCTCCTCCTGATCCCTCGCTTCTCTCCCACCCTGCTTCGTCCTCCCGCCCTCTCCCTATGCTCAGCTCCTGTTTCAATGCTCCTTCGTCACACCCTTGCGCTCTTCTCTTCGTACGAGTGCCATCTCTACTCCTCCTAACCTCCTCTTCTCCCCCCAGCTCATCAGCCCCGCTCTCTTCACCCATCCTCACTCCTTCGTCTCTTCGCAGCACCTCTCATTCCCTCCAGACTCCCCAGTCTCCCCCTCGCGGCGGCCTCATCCTCTTCTCTTCCTCGTCCTCACCCCATCTCAACCCACACACACTCTCCCACGCCTACACCCTCTCCCTTCCGCCCCCCCCGACCCCACTCTACTGTTCCAACCTTCACTTGTGCACACGCGCATTTTCGCGCAGCCTCGTCCTCTTCCACCACTCCCTCATTCACCTTCCATCCCTCTCCGCCCCCGCCGCGCCACCCCCCTGCACTCAATGCCGAGCTCATTACAAAATCACAATCTCCGCCTCCCATGAAATATTCAGCGTAAACGCGCAACTAATTAGCTAAGCAGTGCCATTCTTCACTCCTAATTTTATCTTAAACTATATCTCCCGCAAGCATTCTCGGTTGTCACAGAAGAGCTTATCAGCGTTAAAAGTATATTCACATCCTTGGTAAATCGACATACACTTATTCTGTATCTTCTCCCCGAGCAGCAATACCCTGTGCGATTCATATGACTACCTCATTACTTTCCTACTCACACATAAGATACTGGCAACGCTACCGTCTATCAGAGATTTTACATGTAAATATCCCATCCTACTGCCAGGCTATAGAATATTCACAAAGAGCAATCTTTCTTATGAGAGTCGATCACATAGTCTATAGCTCATGAGTAACTCTCAAGACAAACGGCTTTCCATGCTTGTCTACGTATATATAACGCTCGTCCGCGTTATGAAAGTTCGAACACTCTTCAGCCGATATCGCAAATGAAGGAAAGATAAGATGAACAAGAATAAGAATCACACAGAGATGTACCCAGGAAAAGAGTAGGACTTCCTGTAATTCCGTGATGGTAATAATGTCACCCAATCCATCCTCGCTTTCCGAAAAAACTGGTTCTAAATTTACACTTCTTTTCTTACCTACGTAATGCAACCGTTTTAGCCTTTACTGTTTATGCCTCTAGATATTAAGTATAATTCCAAGATCTGTATCTTAGGGAAATTTACGATCCCATTTACTGAGATTTAAGTTACATTCAACACTTCTTCGTGTATATACTATTCTAACTGCTCTTGCAGTCAAACTCTATACATTTCACACGAACTCCACCTGGTTAACCAGTTCACTCCTACATTCCTACAGTCTCTGCAAACATACCGAAATAACTGATCGTAATTTGCACTAGCTCAGGGAACAAATTAAGAATTCTATCAATTTGCTACCAGAAAAATGTATGAATTCAAGTATTACAGAATAGTTACAACAGTGTCGAAACTGGATAAGTATATACATATCGCGCACTAAAAGCATATACAAATTAAGTTAAATACACATTAATTACCTAATGATTCGAACTATAAAAACTCATTAAACTATACTCTATAATTATTAACTCCAACTATCACTTACAATAGTAAAAAATCACCATCCGTTACATCTAATACCTAACCCACTATAAACTAAAAATATATATAATTTAACTAGTAAAAAAAAATTAGAAAAAAACAAATGGAATGGAATAAAAAAAATACGTGTGTCGATAGTGAAGATTGTGTAAGAATAAATAGGTAGAATATTACACATCCCCACAATACGAGACTTCAACATCTTCCTATCATTCACAAACACCAAAATCAATCATACTAATTTCACTATCGATAACATCGTACCTTACGAGACACTATAGTTAATAATACTGAGAAGATATAGATTTAATAATAGAGTGTTAAAAGGAAAGTAATTTTTCTTAACAAACATAACCTCTCTATCTCACTAGAAAATCAAAGTCAACGTTAACCTTAACCATTTTTCATTTTCTATACCACGACACCCCAAAACCAGCACTATGTAATATACATAGATAATAAAGAGATGATAAAAATATAAATAATATTGAATATTGATATATTACTGATTATATAAATAATTAAAAAAGACTAAAATGTCTCAAAGGGATAAAGTAAAAATATAAAATAAATATATCACAGAAAGACGAATAGACATACTAATAAATAAAATAAAATCAATTGTAAAAAGGGGAGGAAAAAAAAAGAATAAAATCTCAAAAAAACAGTTATAAACTCCTCAAATGAAACTCAAATTCAACGTAGAAAAAAAAAAAAATGATAATAATTACGAAGATGACACCTATAAAAAGATAACCTAACAACAACAAAAGAGGGCAATAGCGCACAATTAGAAGCACCTAGGGTAGTATAAACCGGCACACCACCACGAGCTCTCAAATATACGAACACCTTACTTATAATAACGAATAATACAGATAAACGAAGCCACCCCGCCGCCCCGGCATAAATCATATTACAAGTTACACACGCACCGCGCGCAGCCGTCCCTACCTACGGGCCGTCCCCCGCTACGCTACACGACCGCACGCACCTCCGCGCGTCACCGGGCGGGTATCCTTAAAGTAACTAAATGGGGAAATAAAAAGTAAAATAAACGATAATAAAATACAAACTATAATTTAGCTGTAAAGGTAAAGGAAGTAAAATATAATACTAGGCAAAATCCCAAGCTATATAAATAAAGAATAAAGTATAAAAATATAATAATATATAGATATGAGATGAATATAGTATCGATAATACACAGAATTTAAGAATAAAAAATAAAATAT
>JABUQX010122330.1:0-12500 GCA_015478945.1 Trachelipus rathkii | reverse complement strand
TTACGCGACAATTACAGCTGCCACCACGCCTCCGCGTGTTAAACCGCCAACACAACCCCATCTTACCAGAACTCCTCTCCTAAATTCCAGTGAAACTCAGGCAGTTACTGCAACCTGTCTGCCTGTATTGCCCACACTGCCAACTCCTCAAATAGTACAAAATCAGCCCTTGATTCAATCTCCCGCCCAAAAAAGCCATCAACAACCCTATCCCGAATAAGTACTGGCTCTCAACAAACCAGCAATGAAACTAAACTGGTTCAGCATTAAAAATTTGGAAAACATTTCCTGCCAAGACACACTATCCCATACTACCAAATAGCGTACACCAAACTTTGCAAAGAGAACGGTTTTTTGTCCCTAATTTGCCTCCCCTATTATTCAAATCCCTTGAAAAGATGTTTCTAAACACACAGAAAAGAATAGTCGCCAAGCTAAAGATTATTCGTTTAAAATAGTTAGAGCCATCCGGAATTTTTAAACAAAAACACAGTAACCTCAGACGTAAAAAAAAAATACAACTCAGAAGAGACCGCCATATAAATTCTACTCCAAAGACAAAAAGCAATGGGCTTCAACAGATTGTAAACTCAAACAAATCACCAGCTGCTGAACACCCACCAATCAACCTTCTAATAGTCTGCAAAAGATAATTCTAGCTCTTCTGAATCTTCCTATAACTTCTCCCGAATTTCCTATATCAGCACTCCCTAAGGCATTCTATACCCTAGATTCTAGAAGATGAACTGGATAATAGCTCCCAAATGGAGCTTGATGTGATGACCCATTCTCTTTCTAATGCTTCATGCACTTCCGAGAAAAGTGAATGGAAACTGTCCAACGTAAACGTCGCAAACGCTCTAAGCGTTCTGGGTCTGTTGGAGTCATGAAGAGTGACCCAGAGGTCCCCATTCTCCAATCAAACTGTCCAATCTCCCAAAATCAATCGCAAGATCAATTACTGGCAAAATCTCCAATATCGGCCTTGTCAATCCAGTAAATCCTATATTGGAACCCAATTTCGTAATCCCAACACATTCTCGTAAAGATGACACCCTTCCGGTAACACCTTCCTCCCCCATTCCCATAGACAACTTCATATCCCTCACATATTTCTGAATCTGCTTGTTTGGCAGATACTGATACTGCTCCCATCAATAAACATCAGCATTTCGGGTGCTCTTCCAACGACCAACCAAACCCATACAATAATATGGGTTCGGTTGAACTCAACTTATCCCACCAAATACTACAGAAAACTCCTTCCCAAAAGCAGTTGTACAACCCAAATCTCCGTTGTATGACCATTCTTTACCACCAGGATTTGTTGTTCCTCCTTGTCGAGATCCACGTCTCAGCCTTTCCTCTTCATTTGAATCTACCTCCAATACTAGCCCTAGTCACATAGAGACAATTGTCTCGAAAAGACCATCCTCATAACATTTATAACAACATAGCATGGGTCCACTTTCCTTCAATGGAAATTGTCGTGGGCTACTATTCTAATTCGAAGAAACTTGTTCAACTTAATAACAATATGTACACCCAAAATGAATAGTTTACAGGGAACTTTGACTATGTAAATCGCGACTTCTTTCAACCGTCGGAATATAAATCGCCGCTAACCTCTAAAGAAAGAGGTGACAATGATAGGGGAGGGGCAGGAATACTCATTCACAAATCTGTCCCCTATTCCAGAATCCCTCTCCAAACTAAACTTCATGCAGTAGCAGCACGAATTCACTTGTCCACCGACCTTACTATCTGCTCAATCTAACTTGGCTCCGAGTAGTGATTTACTAGGTCGACTTAGCTGACTTTTTAAACAGGCTCCCTACTCCGGTCGTTATACTAGGAGACTTCAACCTCCGCCAACCCTTATGGGGCGACTCTGTCACTTCGTCCAAGATCCTAATAGATCTCCTAACCCCCTTTTCCCTTGGATGCCTTAACGCAGGACTCCCTACATATGAACGTTTAGATACACACACTTCTTCTTGTATTGATATTTCCTTTTGCTCCCATTCCCTTATGGATCGCTTTACCTTGTCCCGATTTGATTATTTATTCGGCAAGTGATCATTACCCAATAGCTTAAATAAGCTTGTACCAACCCAATGCAAAAACCTAACTCCAGCTGGCGTTTTGATCGAGCAGAGTGGGCTCCTTTTTATCAGGACACAGCTATCCTTTCTCCTTTCAATAACCGATTTCCGATTGTTGATGATGCCTTTCGCTTCTTCAAGTTGTCATCTCGGCAGCGGAAACTTGGCATTCCGCAATCTTCCTCAGGTAGGCGGTGCGGCAACCCCTTGGTGGTCCCAGAGTGCGCACAAGCCAACCAAGAGAGAAGTAGAAACTCTTACAGGCCAAAAACATGATTATTTTAAAGCAGCACGCAAGCCAGATCTCGGCGAAGTTAACGCCAACGCGCAAAACAATTTTTCGAACTTTACATATCGACGTGTAACTAACTCCACAACTCCCATTTCCCTTAGTGTGGAAAATTTAAACAGAAAATAGTATCGTCGCTCAACAACTCCCGTCCCCACAGTCCTCCGTATAGGCCTGATAAAACTAACACGATCTCCTCTCCTGACTGCTGTAGCGGATGCGTTAGGTTATACTGCTACCCACTCGAGTTCTTTCCGCTGCACTCTCGGAAGCCTTTCAAAAACAGAACTGACACAGCACTGCCAGACTTTTCAACAGCGCAGAGGGTAAGGATCATACCTACAACCGTCTTTTTACACTTGCACGTATCAAATGCATTGGCCAATAGCAAAACGGTGCTCGGTATTTCAGACATGATTTTCGTACATCATACTCGTCATAAATCCAAGTCCCTCGGCATCAGCATTTTTTGCTGGATCTATATAACAGAAATCTGGATCGAATTTTCTTTTCCATCTATTTGGACTACAGCTTTTTAATTCCTATTCCCAAACCTGGCAAAGATCCGAAGTTGGCGGACAACCAAAGACCAATTTCGCTGACCTGTCATTCCTGTAAATTAATGGAGAAAATGGTTTCTGGCCGCTTTCTCCCTGTTCTGCGAGAGCCGCTTAAGCTTCTCAAAAACTTTCCAGGTTTGGTTTCCGCAAAAATTCGATCGAATGCGGCACCCCTTGGTAAAACTCGGATCATGGGGCATCCGGAGCTTTCTCAAACTGGATTTGGGATGGTTCTTGGGTGTCTTTTTTGACCTTGAAAAAGCTTACAACACAACGTGGAAGAACTGGGATTTTCCTTAAACTCCATTCGCTCGGTTTCCGCGGACAACTCCCTCTTTCATCAAATGCCTTCTGTCAAACAGATCTATCCAGGTCGGTGCTTTTCTATTCTGTCACGCCACTTTACTCTGGATGAAGGGGCGTTCCGCAGGTAGTGTTCTAAGTGTATTACTAATTTGCTTTCGGATTTAATGACATCGTTACTTCTATCCCCAGGGACTGTCAATTTTTCTTTCTATGTCGATGACCTTGCGTTATATATAGCCGGTGTTCCAGGCTGCCTTTTCTCGAACGGCAACTATTTAGTTATTTCCCAATAGGGTAACTCCCATGGCTTCCATTTTTCTCCCACCAAAACCTCAGCAGTGCTTTTTAAGAAAAAAAGGGAATCGAAGAACTTGCCACCTTCTTCCAGCAAACCTAACCTTATACGGTTCGCCCATTCCTGTTACTTCACAGGTCAAATTTCTAGGATTCATTCTAGATGACCACTTAACATATGCACCGCATATTAAACACCTGAAAACAACTTGTCATCACGCGCTTGACCTGTTACGTCATCTCGCCTCAAAATCTTGGGGTGCTGATCGCAAGTCCCTTTTACGCCTCTACATCGCCCTAATCCGATCGAAACTGGACTATGGCTGTGCAGTATACGGCCAGACCTCCACAACACTACTACACCTATTAGATCCCAATCCAAAATGAGGCGATCCGAATCTCCACTGGAGCCTTCCGATCGTCCCCCCGGGTGAGCCTTGAAGTTGAAGCCAATGTGATGCCACTCTCTCTTCGAAGAGAATACATTATGTGTACAAGCTATCTTCGTTTTCAAACCCCAATACCGTCTGCTCTGACACCGATTCTGCAGGAGATACCTCAGAATCCTAATTACTGGCCATTTGCAAACACAGTTCATAACATCCTTAATTTCCTTAACATCTCTTTGCAAAGGGTGTTGTCTTTCTTCTTACGACGAAGAGTACACACCTTGGCTATTCCCCGCTCCCACCATTTGCTTGGCTTTGACCTCTCTTTCCAAATCTAGCCATCCGGCTGCCTTGTTAAAAGCATCATTCCTGTCTCATTCCGCAGTTCGTGATGAATTTACTTCAGTGTTTACTGACTGCTCTAAAACAGGGGACAATGTGGGCGCATCTGCTGTCTTTCCTGACCGCAACCTCTCCCATACCCTCCCCCCTCATGCCTTCAATTTTATGGCAGAATTAATGGCTATAATGATTGCCCTTTCTCGAATTCTAATCCTTAACCAAGATCACTCTTATGTCATTTATTCAGACTCGCTCAGCGCGCTAAAAGCGAAAACGCTTACACGAGGTGATACTCGCACGCTTCCGTATTGGCCACGCTAATATCACTCACAGTCACTATATGTCACGGGACCCTCCTCCCATTTGCAAATTTTGTCGTTGCCACACTCCTCAATCAGTTCGCCATATCTTCATTGATTGTACCCATCTGGACCCTATTCGCCGTCGTCATTTTCCTACTTTACGGTTCATAACACCTTCTGAAAGATTATCCCATATCTTGTCCGAATCTTCCCACGTTAGCAGTAACTATTTTCTTGTATCTTCAAGAAGTGAATATTCTTTATAGCATTTGATTTCGTTATGTAATCTTAGGACTATTTATAATACAAAGTTACAATTTTAGTTTTTATTTATTTTTGACTGACTGAATATTCATTTCCCCATCCAAATCTCCCTTTGACACTTGAAGCATATATATGATAGGGCCCTCCCATTGTGCTGATTTTTTCAGCCCAGTATGGCCGCTTCTCTGTGAGCCGTGGTGGGTCCTGTACACTGACTCAAAAGAAAAAAAATATATATCCTTCTTTCTTTCTTTATCTTCCTTATATTTTCCCAAGAATGGGAGTAAGGTGCGCGACGGGTATCGGAAAAGAAAAGCAGTAGAAGAACATGACACAAGTCGAAAAGAAAGCCCAGCCTTACCGCCCCCTCAGGACCATTAATTAGTGAGAACTGATCGCAGTCAGAAAATCCACCCTAAAGTTTCATGGGACAGCGATGGACCCTCACTATGGTAGATCGTCAATGCAAGGGTTCATCCCTTGGCCCAGGTGGGCCACAACCATACCCCCCTCACAATCCCCCGCCATTCACTCCTGTTATACACCGTTCTTCTCGACCTCATACAAACTCACAACCTTTCTTCTCTCCTTCAAACATTCGCTTACTGACCTCCAATCCACTTTTTCTTCGGTCTCCCAGCCGGTCGGTTCCCAACACACTCGCCACTATACATCCGCTTAACCAACCGACGTATCATTCATTCCCTTTCCATTATGACCAAACCATCTCAAACATACTTTCACTTATTATTCTTTCATTTACCCCTTTCTTCACCACCTACACCACTCTCTAATACGTCATTCCTCACTTTATCAATTTTTCTCACCCCTAGCACACCCCTAAGATTGTCCATCTGAACACATTGAACTTTAGATCTATTACTCTTATTCCAGACCATAGGTCTCACTACTATACATTAACACAGGTAACAACATACCCTCATGTAAGACCCTAGCACACTCAAGACTTAGTTCCTTTACATTCACCAACGATTTAATTGCACCAGCCACCTTTCTACCACTCACAAACTTTCCTACTGCACTCAGCATTCATCCGTTCCCTTTTCATCCCTACAGTATACCCTAAATATTTAAACTCAGCGACACTTGTTCCAGCTGCTTCACCATCTAACATAACTTCACACTGAGGAGTGTCCGTCACTCACAACCATAACCTTACTTCTATCTACACGTTTATTTTCAAGCCCCTCCTTTTACACCACCCTGCCAAATCTCTCTACCAATCTCTCAAACTCTCTTCAGAGATTTACCACACAGAACCAAATCATTCGCATATAATAGGTAGGGCACCCTCCACTCATCTCCATTCTCCACCATTCTAACACCATTTTTTTGCCATCCCCACCTCGAATTCTTTCATAACCCCATCCCATATACAAATTGAATAACCAAGGAACATAACACAACCCTGTCTTACTCCGCTATTAATCCTAAAACACTCACCATTGACACCATTTATTCGTTACCACACGCTTCACTATCGTCATAACATACTTTTGATTCCATCAGAAGCTTACCACCAAACCATATATCACTAACACCTGCCATAAACCTTTCCCTATTAACTCTTTCATACGGCCTGTTTGCAAATCCATAAAACCTAAATACAATTTATTCAATCCTCTCCCTCATTTTCTCAATCATTTGTTTCAATGTAAAGATTTGATCCACACATCCTCTACCACTCCTAAACGCACCTTGTTCTTCACCAATCATTCCTTCAGTCACTCGACGCACTCTTTCGACCAAAATACCAGCATATACCTTCCCTACAATCACTCAATTAAATTATTCCCCTTTAGTTTCTACAGTTTCCCTTTTCTCCCTTACCCTTATATAAGGGTACTATTACCGCTCTTCTCCAATCCCTTGGAACTATACCCTCTATAAACGCTTTATTACACAACTTCCAAATCCAATCAATCACCATCTCGCCTCCGTTCTTGATCATTTCCCAGTAATTTCATCTATACCTGCAGATTTACCATTCTTCAACTTTTTCACTCTACCCATTACCTCCTCCTTACTAATAACCTCATCCCCAAAATACCTATTCCTTCTTTGCAATAACAAACCCACACACATTCACTATCACCTCTTCATACTGTTAATTATTGTCAGATTTGTGTCGAAGTGTTCTTTCCCCACACTCCTCTCACAGCCCATCATCAGTTACAAAAGCACCATCCCCTATTCATTTATTCTAAGCAGGATTCCCTTATTTTCATCTTAACCTTTTGCGCTTCCTTCCAGAAGAGCTTCCTATTCCCTTGTAAGTCCCCATTCATCCTCCTTCCAAACTGTTCATTTACCTCTTGTTTTCTCCTACGTATACACCTTTTAGTATTTCTTTTTTCCTCCTTATATAATTCCAAGCATCTTTCTTTTAAGTCTTCATCATTTGCTTTTAGTACATTCAACCACGCTTCTTTTTTACCTTTAACCGCTTTCATCACCTCTTCATTCCACCATTCACTGTTAACATTCTTACTTCCTACTTTAGCACATCCACATACTTACTTGCAATACTAACAATTGCTTCCTTCATTTGCCCCCAGCTTTTGTTCAGTCTCAACTTGTTCACATTCCAACCGTTTTACTAGCGAGCGCGTTCTTACATACTTATCCTTATTATCTCGTCCACTTAACTTCTCACTCTTTAATATATATATATATATATATATATATTATATATATAATATATATAGTATATATATATTATATATATATATTATATATATATATTTAATATATATATATATATATATATATATATATATATATATATATATATATATTATATATATATATATCATTAAATACTTGAGCTATTTCCTTCTCTAACGTTTTACTTTATCTAAACGTTTTTTATAGTTGATTCCATGATTAATTTTAATTCCATGACTTTATTGAAAGTCACTCTTTTCCTTACCATGACCTTCTAAACTTTAATGAACTACTGGTTTTTCTCTTTGGTTTTATTAATATTTCTTTAAAAAACATTATTTGACACTATTATCAATTATACCAATGATATTCTACATATAGAAGGAATAAACAATTTCATACTCTAAATTTACAGACACCATCTCCGCCATTCAATTTGGGCATGAACATGCCGCCATGTTTTAATGGGTTAAAAGCGTTATTTAATAGCGGTTATTCTTACCTTTTTCGTTTTAATTTTGCATAATTTATATTCATTATGTAGTAATTTCATTTATTTGACCAACTTTAGCAAAAAAGTAAGAGAATTTTATCGTAACATTATAAAATTTGCACAAAAATAGATCGTTTCTATAAGTATAATTTAACTGTAGCACGAGTGCAGGGTCGCCTCTGATATATATATATATATATATATATATATAATATATATATATATATATATATATATATATATATATATATATATATATATATATAATATAATTTATATATATATATATATATATATATAATATATATATATAATATATATATATATATATATATATATATATATATATATATATTAAGCTGGGTTGAATTTTGGTGGGATAACCAAACATGGTCAAATTGGTGCTCCTTGGCTTCCCTGTAGTGGGACAAAAAATCATTTTGCATTTACTCAATGTCTAGGGGCCCAACTTTAGTTTTTTAAAAGGGTTTTGACATCGTTTTTTTACTATTTTTAAGTTATGAATTTTATATGCTTTGTTCTTCAAATTTTGGTTTTAATACTAATTGAGAGCTATTTCTGTCTCATTTCAGATCCAGACTATTTGACGTTTGAGATAAGTCCTGTGGGTGCAGTGTTTATTACTATTATTGCAAGACGTATCATGGGCTTTCATGGCATGTGCAACAAGGCATAAAGACAGGCATGCAATATTCGGTTATCCACAACCACTTGTCGAAAATCAGCTACCACTGGCTGAGGATGTTTTTAGAGCCTACAAGTTCCATCAAGTAGTCAACAAAGATACCAGTGTTACTCATCTAGCAAAGTTAGTGGCAACATAAGTTAAAGGCATATACAAATAAAGCAGGCATTCCAACAATAGAATTTGAAAGTGTTATAGTGAAGGTAAAGAGACTAATAGTGAATGTCAATGATTTGATGAAATATTCAAGAAATAAAAAATCTTCTCTAAGTTTTGGAGATAAAAAAAAATTCATTTTCTCGTCTCTTCCGACATTAGCGCGTGCAAGTGTGTTCATATGGTATAGTTGAACGTAATCAATGTCAATGTCCCAATGAAAACAAAATTCCCTGGATTGGAATGGCAATTTTGGCTTGATCAAAAACACGTCAAGACGCATGATAATAGGAAAGATGGACAAGGAAAGAACAGAGAAAAACATGAAATTTCAGGAAAGGAAAAGGAAACTGCTGACATTTGAAAGTATGATGAGACACAAAGATACGCAAAAATGTGTAAGTTCAGTGGAATTATCAGGCAGTGAGAGTGATGTGCTAGAAGAATCATTTTCCTTAGAATCAGAAGAAATGGAAGAATGTCACCCTCAAAATAGAAACCAGTATCCTGAGTTGTGTAAAGCATTAGAGAGGACAACTGTGAGCAATAGAGATGCATGTCTCATAGTTAATGCTGCCCTCAAGGACCTCGGACTTCTGTCACCAAAAAAAACGTTGTTGATCCAAGTAAGTTACAACGCCAAAGAAAATACTGGAGAGACAAACAGTCAGAGGAGCATTCGCTGCAACACAGAGGTATGGTCTGCATTGGTTTCGATGGAAAAATAGATGAAACACTTGTCCGATACTGGAGGTGTGCGTAGAAAAGTTAGAGAAGAACATTACGTGCTAGTGTCATTTCCAGATGCATGTTACATCGATCACGTTAGTCCTAACTTAGGAAGATCTCGAGATGTATTTAATGAAATTCTGGGTATTATTGAACGAACAAGATCTACAGAGACTTTAGGAGCAGTGAATTTGCGATGGAACTCCTGTGAATACGGGTAACAAGAATGGAATAATCACACTGTTGGAGTTACATCTTAAAAGACCACTTCAATGGCTCATATGCATGTTGCATTTTAATTAACTGCCACTCAGGAAGTTATTTAGTGTTGTTGAGGGGAAGACAACTGGCCCATCGTCACATGAAAGACCTATAACCAAACTGCTCTCATTTGATCCTCAGACCAAACCATCATTAATTTTCAACCAATTCCAGGCTCTGAGTTGATGTTCTTGAAACAGTTACGAAAGATCTAAGTTCTGACCAGCTGTATTTACTAAAAATCTGTTTATTAATTCAGCAAGGGGTACAAAATGCAGATCATAATAATATGCGGTATTTGAAAACTGCACAGCCGGGTGCCTTAAACCATGCAAGGTGGCTAACTAAGCTAACAGACTGCTTCGATTGTACGTTTCAACAGAATCCGCATCTGATGATCTGAGACGTTTGGTACGATTCGTACTGATCTTCTATGCCCCCATATGGTTCTATATCCGCTCCCATCCCTTCTGTCAAGATGGTGCAAAGAATTTTCACTTTATGATATCACAGTATCAAAAACTTTCTCCTGAGGATCAGAACATCATTTCTCCAGTGCTCCTAAACATATCCTATTTTTGTCATCCAGTAAACTTGTTGCTAGCTGGTGTTGCAGATGAACGGAAAACAATAAGAAGATTTTCATGTCAAAAAATTCTTCAAGCAAGAAAGAAAATTTCCTCCACCAATGTGCAAGTTCGCTGCTTTTGATAAAAGGCAGTTAAACGTCAATCTCAACGCCACTTCCTACATGGAACTGATAGACTGGGGGAGTACTCCTATCCCCCCCCACCTCTTCTTTTGATGATATTAGTGATGATATTTTGGTTAGTAATCAACAAATTCTCCTACCAAAGTATCCGTGTCATTCGGTCGATGTTGAAAGAAATGTCAAGATGTTTCCGCTGTTTCTAGTAGGGTCGTTGGTCATACTTCTCGACATTGTGCAATACTACAAACCAAACATTCTCGAATCGAAATACCTTCAGTACAGAAAAAATCTGATTTTCTATGAGATTTTGTACTATGCAGGTTGTTTAGCATGTAAGAATGTAAGGAAATTTAAGCTATACTGTATATATCTGGCTATATTTATATTTTTGTTTTTAAATAAAAAGATTCAAGGTAAAGTTGGGGTATGAAAACAAATCTTGAAGAACTTACTTTTAACACATTTCAGTTTGTATCTGAAGTGAGCACCAAAATAAAGTTGTTTCAAATCTGCACTACAACTTTTGTATGTTTTCAACCCGGCTTAATATATATATATAACACATTTTTATCATAAATTTATATAATATAATAAATAAATATATATATATATATATATATATATATATATATATATATATATATATATATATATATATAGGGGTTGGGATTAAAAAAAAACCGTTCGTTTTTTTAAAAAAAAACACGTTTTTTTTTTAAAAAAAGACCAAAGGCCAAAATTTTTTGTTTTTTTTTGTTTTTTTTTAAAATTACTTTTTTTTCATATATATCAAGTCTTTTTAGGGTATTTAGCATTAAAATACAGTAAATACAATATGTTAAAAGAGGTATGCAATATATGAAAGTAGATTTTATTACTTTAGTAAAGTTTTATTTGTTGTTCTAGGGCATATAATATTTATATTTAGGCATTGAACCTCATTATTTATTATTATTATTATTATTATTATTATTATTATTATTATTATTATTATTATTATTATTATTATATATATATATATATATATATATCATTATTCTATATGACTACATTATATATATATTGAAAAAATATATATATATATTAATATTATATATATTATATATACATATACATATAATATATTATATATATATAATATATATATATAATAATTATAGTATTACTATATATATATATATATCATATATATATATATATATATATGATATATATATATATATATATAATATATATAATAAATTTTAATCTTCCTTTTCCTCCCAAAAAACTAATGGCAAGGTGCCAAATTTGCATATGTCTAGAATACCAGTTGAAGAATATGACAAACGTCGAAAAGGAAGTCCAGCCTTACCCCTCCCCCCTCTGTTGACCATTACTTAGTAAAGGACTTTCATCACCAGTCAGAAAAATCACCCTTATAGCTCATTAAGGACTGCGACGGACCCTCAACTATGGTAAATCGTCAGTGTAAGTGTTCATCCCTGGCCCAGGTGGGCCACAACCATTACCCCCTACACAAAACCCCGCCATTCTCTCATATTATGCACCATTTATTCTTGCCTCTTGCCAAACTCCACATTTGTCTGTCCTTCAGACATTTCGTTTTCTGACCTCAATCCACTTTTTCTTCGATCTCCAAGCCGGTCGGTTCCAACACACTCGCCACATCATCCTTAAAAACCGACTATCAATCATCCTTTCCACATGACCAAACCATCTCAACACACACTTTCATTTATTCTCTCGTTACCCCTTTCTTCACACCCACACAACTCTCTAATACGTGTTCAATTCCTCATTTTATCAATTCTTCTCAATCTGAACACTTTGTCCACTGAACACATTGAACTTCTAGATCTATACTTCTTATTCCAGACCATAGTCTCACTACATTACAATAA
>JABUQX010122329.1:0-25944 GCA_015478945.1 Trachelipus rathkii | reverse complement strand
GGAATTAAATAAGGACGAAAAAAGAAAATGTGTAGAATAATAAACGAAAGTGCTTGGTAAATTTATTTGAAAAGACTCTTTGAGTGAACAAAGAACGAAAAAATAAAGATTAGAGCCATATATACTAATAATTAACAGTAAATGATTTTTAATGGACTGACGAATCCATATAGTAAAAAATATTGGCCATACGACCTAGAATGGGCGATCCATTTTACTTGTGGAGTAATGAAGCATATTTATTAACAATAAAAACTAAATATAAACATGGAACAGATGATGAATACTCATGGACTGAGAAACCGATCTTAAAAAACAATAAAAGAATCAAAAATTTATAAATATTAACTAAATATTATGTGCACACCAAAAAAGCGCCGATTCATATACTAGACATTTCAAAATAAGTAGTACGGACACGGCACACAACGAGAAGAGATAAATCGAAAGAGATATAGCAACTAAGACTATTGATTTTGATATTCTTATTATATTATTTTTTGATTTTTGATATTTTTTTGTTTATGATTATTAATTTATATTATATTTTAATTATTGACTCTATCACATAAAATGCTCGATATATTTTATAAAAATTAATTATTATAATATATGGGTGAGTAGAGTGTCTAAATCTACACATGTAACTCTGAAACGAGCACCTACGTAAAACAAAATTACATTTTGAATCACGTAAATCAAGAGGTTTTAATTTTTTTTTTCTCTTTTTGAGTTTTAATCGAAAAATTATTTATGAAAAAATACTTTTTTTCATCTCATATAGGGCTCAGCGACGCCAGAAGAGGGGCACGATAGCCCCCCCTCGTCACAGAGCCGAAGACCCCGACTCACCATCTTTTCGGTTTACCCTATGGGTATTCCTTTAGTTAAAAAAAAAAATATACCTTTAAAACAGCTTGTACTTAATTACAAGAAAAAAAAAAAAAAATTATTTACCCCTTACATACTTTCCATAATTAAGTTCTTCTTCTAAATTATTATTGATTTTGATTGCAGAGGATTTGGGATCTCTTTGGAATATGTTTTTAGTTAAAGCATTAAAATACTTTTGAAATATAAAAATCAATATATCGAAACAATACGCTTATAGAAATATAAAAATACATATTTCTTATATAATGTAAATATGTTTCTATCAGCATATATTCGTTCAGTCGCTAGGCCATGAAAGGCATATATAGTATATATTTTCCTGTTTATGATAAAATAAATGATTAGGGTAAAAATGATAGCCCAAATTTTTAGCATGACATCAAAAAATAAAAAAAAATAAAAAAAAATAAAAATAGTGAAATAAAAACCCCTCCTTAGAATTTCGCTGATTCAAATAGCAATCTTGTTTCTGTAGGTGCTGCCGTTCTTAAGTTACATGATGTCAGCTTTTTAACAACTTCTGACTTTTTTTTCTCATATTTAATATAATAGCTACACTTTAGTTATATGTATATAATTATATACTACTAAAGTATAGTACTAATATGCTACGAATAAAACCTATATATGTAGTATTAGTTCATAGAAAAGTTTCTACAACTTAAAACATATTTATATAAATTATTATACATTTTTCTGTATAGTAAAAGTTTAATTGTTTTAATTATAGAAATATTATATTAATTTCTTGATATGTGGCTCGTTGTGGTGATAATAATTTTTTAAAGAATCCTAGTAAGCGATGCAAGATAAATTAAAAATCCAGAAGAAAGAACCAGCTAGAAGCCGAGTAGCGTAATGTCAGTTAACGAATCCAATTTGTGTTCGAAGATTTCGCGTAAATTCTTGCGAAAGAATTCCCTTGAAAAAGCTGGTTAAATAGCATAATAATAATAATAAAAATTAATTATTTTAGCAATAGTAAAAATAATAAAAATAATAATAAAAATAAAAAAAAATAATAATAATAATAATAATAAAAATTAATATATAAAAAATAAAATAAACAAACAACAATTTAATAAATAAATAAAAAATAAATTAGAATAAATACAAATAAACAAAGAATAAAAAGATAATAAACCGAAAGCTCCAACATCTTAAAACATGTCAGATATAGTATTATATAAAGTTTCCCATATTACAAGTATTACAAACTTCAATTTGAGCTTGAAGTAAGCGTAAGCTAGAAACAAATTAATTCCGTAAAATAAAAGATATATAGTATTCGCAATATCATATATTATACCGTTAATTATAATTATATGTCCTACTAACATATATATACATATACTATATATAATAATATATATAATAATATAAAATATATATATATATATATATACTATATATATATATATAAAAATCAGGCTCGTGCCGTGACTATTACTTAAAGCAAAAAATATTATATGATATATAAATATATATAGAATAATATAATAAGTATATAATTATATACTATAATTATATATATTATAGATTATATATTAATTATATATATAGTAATATATAATAGTAATATACTATATATAATAATATATGTATCCCCAATTCCTTAAAAAAAATATCCCCAATCTAATTCCTCACCATTTCCGCCCAGAAAGAAGGACCTCCCCAAAGCAACCCACTCCTTATGACTTTTTCGGAAGACCTCTGCTCAATCTTCGAAATTAATACAGAAACTCCTGTTCCATCCTATCCGACACGCTATTTCAAACATACTATAAGGAGCAATTCCCGTCCATTTCTCTATTTCTCAAAACATGCTTCTCCAAATGCCTTTGAAAGGAATACCTATTATTAAACTGTTTTCAAAAATTTATATTCATTTCCTACTTATTAAAATTATGTTGATAGCCAATTAATATATTCGATTATTATTGCTAAATGTTCTCAAATATTATTATATTAACTTATGTGATATTTGTATTGCTGATTTATATTATGATGTATTTTTTTTGTTATTATTATTATTATTAATTATTATTTATATATTGTTTCAATTTGACCACTCATTTTATATGTTTCAACTGCATTCGCCAGATAAAGGTATTTTTTTGTAAATGGTTCTTTAGTTATCTAAATAGATATTTAAATTTGAGAAATAGAAACTGTTTATTGCAATTACTTAAGAAACTCTGTAATCAGTCTGACTGGCATTTCTGTATTCTTTGTGACTGTGATTACTTTGAAGTTTTCTTTGTAATCTCTTTTACCTTAGTGATATAATTAAATGTATTTTATCTAAATAATATCTGTATATTTATAATTATATTAGATTATATATATATCATATATATATATAATATATATTAATATATATAATATAATAATATATATATATATATATATATATAATAGTATATATATATCAGAATGTCGGAATCCAATCCGGATTCGGATTCGGAATCCAAGTGCTAATCGGATTCGGAATTCGATTCGGAACATTCCACACCACACGATTCGATTCGGATTCGAACCGAAGTGCTGATTCGATTTGGATTCGGATCGAACATTTTTACACACACAGATTTGGAGCTCGATCCGAATCCGGTATTCGAATCGCTTTTAAAAGTAATTTGCTAAAGCTATGTCAAAAAATCATTTTACGGGAAAAAAAACGAAAAACTTTAAAAAAAAAGTCAGCGACATCTCTAGTTAATGACAGAAGAGCTCTCAGAGCCAGTCAAGATGAATATTTCTATATATTATTGACCAATCAACGTAGAAAATAGAAAGACCTCGTGACCTCATCCCCAAAATAACCTATTCCTTCTTGCGCCATCAAAACCCATTCACATTTATTATCGCCTCTTCATTACTGTTGAAATTATATAGATTCAAGTGTCTCCACACTCCCCCACTCATCCATTCATCAGTTACCATATTATATATATTATATTAAAATATATATATATATATATAATATATAGATATTATATAATATAGATAATATAATACTATATATATATAATATATATATATATACTATAGTATACTATATATATATATATTATAACTATATATATATTTGAATGTAAATAAATATTAAATGAATATATATAATAAATAATATAATATATATATTTATTAATATATATTATATATATATATATATAATATATATAATATAATATATATATATATATTGTGTCATTTTCAAATATTAAAAGAGTAAAAAAAAGTTTACTATTATTTTCTTATTATTTTCTGATATGCACTAATTTCAGCCTTTTAAACTAACCGCTTCTTTGAGAAGTGAACCTTCTACAATGACATTGTTAAACCTCGGAAAACGTAAAAGTCTTCACCGTCAGAATCACAATATCCAGATAAGAGAGATTTGTCTTCAAAATCTATTTTCTTCATAGTAGTCCATCTGATGTAAAGATAACGTAAAGGCAATCTCCTAGCAAGGGCGTACGCAGAATTTCGTTAGTGGTATAAATAAATAGATGAATAATAAGTAATTTTCAAACACTCTGAGCCAAGTTGACCATATATTGATATAATTAGATGGGGACCGATAATCGAATAGAGAATCGTGTTTTTCAGGAAATCGAATAGACAAAACTTCTACGATCCTTTGACCGATCTTGAGTTCTAAAAATGCTTAAAATTTGTTGATTGTAAATTTCTTGACCATAAGCGAATCAATCGGCATCGGCAATAATCCCAAAATATGAAAATATGATTTGCATTTTTTTGAAAAGTCAGAAAAAAAGACTATTTAAGGGACTTGGGTCTGAAAACAGCATATAAAATTTAGTCAAAAATATAATCTAGCATTTACTTTACTGATAAGCAGCTTGCGGCTTGCAACCTATCTTATCACGCTCTACGACTACATTTCTGCTGAGATGATATGATAGATAAAAAAGTGAGTATATTCTTAAGCAATGGACAGAATGTGCGAAGAATATATCATGTATAAAGAAAGAAACAATTCCTCTAGTTACTTTAAACCAATCTTCAAATTCTTTTCATTTACAAAAGAATCGGACGAAAAAAAGTGATGCTAGAGGATAATAGTTTTTCTTAACTTCAGTTTGAAGCGTTTTTCGAATTTAAAGGGGAGAAAAAAAAAGACCTTAAAAAACAACAAAAATCCTAACTTAAAGAGAACGTACATGTATATTAAAAAATTGAAGATGTAAAAGTAGAAATTGAGCCAATATAAAATATGAAACATTTTATTAAAAATCAGAAAGTCCCTTACAATGGTGGTCATCGAATACAGTACCTTTCAGCATTTGCTGTCCTTGCTAGAAAATTATTTAACTCGCCTTCCCTCTTCCGGAAATGAAAAGACTCCACCAGTTGAGATCAATTTATTCTCCTTAAAAAATCGGAATGCACTCAGAAACGGGAGAAATGTAATGTTTTTGCCAGTACAATTTAAGTCAGCCACTATTAATTACAAATAAATAATGGTATTGTTGCTTCAAGCTTTTACTTGAGGTAAATAAAGAATAATTTTTTAAACAAAAAAATTACAATTTTTTTATTTCTTGTAGAGTAATTATTTAATTGATTAAATAATTTCTGTGTTAAATAGATAAAAATAATTACACTAATTATCTTCATTACCTAAAGTTTAAATTTTAAGAGTATTCTTTCTACAGTAATCTATATGGTTTAATATATTATTGTAATTCAGGAAAATTAAGGGTGATATATATAGTAATATATATAAATATTATTACTAATGTTTCCCTATATTGATATATAGAGTATTATATAAATACGATTAAATATATATAAATATATATATAGTAGTATACAAGAGAATTGGATATATATAATACAGGGTATTATATATATAATACGTAGATATATAATTAGGATATGCGAGGGTAGTACTATAATATTACGAATTATATAAATTAGAGAGATATAGATAAACGTAGAAGATGAAGGATAAGAGGAGGGACTGATAACTTCTTAAGAAAGAAGAATAGTAGTGTCGGAGGAAGAAACGTTAGAAGATTTAAGTACTATTGTTCAGTTTTTTTATATTTTATATTATCTTAATTATATTGTTAATATTATTATACTAGTTCACAGTACATATTATATATAGTAATATATAACTGGTTTGGGCCCGACTACTGGCTTATATTTATGCTTATTCAGACTCGAGTCCCGGTGCATGTTTGCCCCTACCCCTTTATGGAGGAATAAGGGGAGTTTTGATGAGGAATAAATATTATTGATAGTATATATATATGTAGTAGTGTATCACCATATACATAGTAATAACAGACCAATGACATACGTCAGGCGAATTTAAATAAGAACATATTCTATATAATTATAATATAGAGAGAGAGAGCGACGAGAGATGAGAAATGATTGAGAAGATGAGAGAAAAGAAGAATAAAACCTGAGCACCGCCCCCCCCTAAATGAAAGTAGTATTTCATATCGACCATATCCAGGGCACTCGCTGCGGAAACTATGGAATCGTCTCATAACTAGATATAAAATTTCAAATTACTATTGACCTCTTAAAATATGATATTCAATGATTGAAAGTTGTATTTATCATTTCAAAACAAAATTAACAAAATTACAAAGAAAATTGCCAGAAACTAGTCTACACTTGCTGATCTACGATTTATTACTTGAAGTATTGACTTACGACAAACATTAGACGTTCGTGGATTGCCACACCTAATTTCTCTGATCCACCCTTCAATATATCAGCTTATCTTCTCCTAAAACAATTTCTGTAATATTCAAGAAACAAAAGCCATTACAACCTGGATTCGTGCGATTCAGTCCTTGTCCATATTTTATAACTTTTCTCAATACTACGAAGCCTTCCAATTGCTTGTCTAACTAGTAAAGATAGACCTAGTAGATATAAGTAAGTCAGTTTTAATAATAAATACATGGGGAAAAATAGCCGAGTTCTTGCTTCAAACTATATTATCAAATTTTTAGTTCCTCAACTGCACTTCTCTCCAATTCACATACCAGATTAAGTCTCGACATTGAAGGTCCTGCCTTGAGTCATAAAAGTCTCAAAATGACTAATTCGGATTTCTCATCAGAAATCCTTATATACACCAAGGGCAAGGGCCACGATGATAGTAATAAAAAAAAGAAAAAGCTGGTGATTCTTTCCAGAATATTACGCTCTCCAAGAAACTGTGAACAGAATATCTCCCAGTATGATATTAGAATAGTCCTCATCCAATATTCTTCATCGATTGATAGCAGAGGATTACCTGTACCAATTTAACAGAAGTTAATCTCTATATGCGAATCCACCACCTTAATATCTGCAAGACAAACCAGAAATTTCTCCTATCCTGCCTTATTCCTTGCAAATTTCTTTATTCGCTATCGTTGATTGAGCGGCCGATGTTCGTTCCACAAGTAAAGAATTTCTTCAATCTTCTATATCTGGTCGACAGATTTGAAGAGAAAAAGGGTATAAAACGCTTCGACTGTAGTGATTATAACGAACGCGTCACTCAAAATCCGATAAAAAAATAATGGCTATATCAGCTTTTATTTGATTACTCTTTTTGACATCTCGTAGACAAACAAGTATGAGACCACGGGATTCGCGAATTCACGGTATACGGATATGCCAGAGCGCCGAACCGCAATACCTGTTGTAAAAATGTTCCACATCGCACATCCGATATCCTAGCACCGCTTCGATTCGAATCGAAGCCTGGAAGCGAATTCGTCCCTCACACGATATATAGTATATTTATATATTATATATATACCATATATATATATATATATATTATATTAATAATTTATATACTATAATATATATATTACTATAGTGAGTTATATTATATATATAGAATTATAAGTATATAATTATATGACTCGTCGAATGCTGCAGAGCGGAGAATGTGAACTTATCCTTCCTTACACAATGCTTGTGCACTTCCAGGCGCAAGAGATTATATATGGAGTTGCTGTGCTTTGCTTTACCAATTGGAATTAATGTAGAAAACTTTGTTCGTGTACCCTTCCATTTAGCGTGGCACAGCCCGAAAGTCCAGCGGAATCCACTAGCTTTTAGAAAATACAGGCTGTCAGCGTAACGCGTCCGCAACAATTGATCGTGACGAGAATTTCCAGACTGCAGTGCAATAATTTATAGTGGATCATGATATCTCACATCTAAGCCTGCCTAGAATATAGATAATTGAATATTAATATAGAAGATTAATAAATATATATATATTTATATGTATATACATCTATATATATATCTTCAATTATTATATAATATATTTTCAAATATTAAGCAAATTCCTTTTATATATATACATTATTATATCAAAATATTATTATATCCATTATTCTCCAAACCAATAAAATCTTCTACTCGCCAGAGTTTATATACAAGAATATAGGGCATTAAACAAAAGTGATCCAACCCAACTCTAAATAGCTTGCCTCACAGAAGCAATTCCCGCACGCAATGGGCGCAAAACGCTCCTTAAGAGATAATCATGAAATTTTTACTAGCGCAGTGTGGAGAACATATAACAAGAGTTCCATCAGAACAGAATGAAAGACAGAAAGAAGGAAGCCACTTACACACACATAGCCTTTAATGTATTCAAAAATACTCACAAAAATTTCATTTGAAAAAATATAGCCATCCTTTTTGTGTTCACTCTCTCTATGGTAGCATTTCTTTCCTCGCTCTCGATAAAACTCTAAGAAAACTCTTTCTCGGCTAACCAATGTTTTCGATGCTATCCTTGAGTTAAATATCTCAGTAGGTTTTCAACGCTTTCAATTGGATCATCTAGCATTCATTGCTTCTCTATCGTAAGCACTTCTTAAAAACGTTAATCTATTTATTAACAATAGAGACTAACTTAGTTATGCTTCGCACGATGGCCATTCCAGGAGGGTTAGTTAAGCAAAAAAAAAATATATATAAATGAAAAGTAAAGAGATTCTGAGATCTAAAAACCATGGTCTTCTCCTAACTTGACGAAGAATAGTCTTTTCATATGTTCCTCTGATAAATCTGATGGAGAAAGATCATTAGAATGGTAGATGAATATTCTATCTCCTAGGAGTTTTATGCTTCTATGTGATTTTATTGTAACCAATAAAATTGGAATAATGCAGAATAATTCCAAAAAGAAAAGATTTCCCAAATTTTTCATTGCTCAACAAAATATAAAAACTCAAATTGAAAAACACTTATTTAAAATTAATGAAAGACCTTAGGACAAAAAATGTATACATCTTGTACCTCCTCTTCTAAGTTTTTTTAAATATCATCTTCTAACTAATTTATAATTTTTGATTATTAATTAATAAAATATTGATTCAATATAAAAGTTCTCTCCTTTTCAGATGGTTGTTATTCATGGTTCAATTAAAATACTTTGATCACTCCGAAGATCTACAATTAATCTATCTCTCTAATTTCATGCTTCAATACTCCCCTTCAGGTTTCATTTTCTCTTTCCTTACAAGCGTTCCTTATCCAAAGGTCTCTCCCATTTTCCTCTCCACTTTTTCTCTCTTCCCAGCCTTTTCTGATGCATCCCCTCCGACGTCGTTATCAAATATCGTAATATATATAATCACATTAACTAATGACATAAATACACATAAAATAAAATCAATAATTAAGGAAGAATAAAGAAAAAATTTAATTAATAATAAGAAAGAGAATAATGAAAGAAATATATTAAATAATCAAAATTAATAATTATTATAGATGATATAACAGATTTTTCAGTGTAGGTGTAATATGCTTATATAGTATACCTTCATTATAATTAAAACAAATCTAGCCAATTATGTCACAAATCGTACCCTCACTACAACTTTACCACATGGACTTGCTAGCTAACTTTTTCATTACGTCGAGTAAGCCAGCTTATTGAGTATGCGCCAAGCACGTACTATCAGACTACGTATCACGCGAATCCTGAGTTATAACAAACTTTAAGATGAAATCGACAGTACATGGCTTGTTTTGTAGTAGTATTGTATAACATTACATTTAATAGTTTCTCTCAACTTGCCCCATACCTTTTTAATTTTTTTTTTTTTAATCGACTATTAAAGTTCTGAGGGAGTTAGCCTTAAAAGTAGCATAAACAAGGAAAAACTTTTATCAATGGAATAGCTAATTTTGGGGTGATGGCGCTGAATTATTGAAATCGTAGTTAGAGTAAAATAGTGGTTGGTAGGTTAGTTGGGCATAATATAATCTTTTTCAGAGTATATGTCTATAAGATGAGGATATAATATATAAAGGAATTATTTCTAATGGGTTGACTTGGACAGTATATACATGAATTTCGCTAGTTTACTCCCTAGCTTTAATTAGTTCATTAAATGTTATTTTATTTCCACTGCAGAAGTGTCTCTGAACATTGAAAATCTTGCAAGCAACTCCTTTTAGTTATGCTGAAATTATCACATATAGTTTTGCTAATAAGAAGTACTACGTTTTTTGTAATTAGTGATATTCTGCAGAATCTATCCATATTGAAATTCTTTTTTAATGTATCTGTCCTGCAGTATCTATACTAAATATATGATGGGATCTTATCACTTTTTTTTTATATATTTTATATGATTATATTATATTGTCTTCCAGCCAATGGCATACGTGAAAGAATCATGTGAATTAAAGCAGTCATTGATATTTAGCAGTAAAATAATAAAGGCAAGTATAGATCTGAACCAACCGCAAGTTATTAAAGTTTCCCGAGGCATCATATTATTAATTATAACCATACTGTGATCTTCTCTCCTTAGATATGTCTAAACCATTGTGAGTGTATTCTTGAGAATTGCCATTCTCTTATACATTTTGCTTAGTTAATAATAATTCATGATCTATTGCTATCAAAAAGCTTGGTAAATCCAAATAAATACCGGCGCCGATAATTTTTCTTAATTTTTTATGTTATAATAATAACAAATAATAAAAAAACATAGACTGCCAAATAATGCAAAACAACCAATAAGCTATTATATATATATGAGAATTCTGAATATTTAAATTCCGCAAATTTGTATTGGAAAAGACGTTCTGCCCTAAATTTTCCTATTCGGAAATGATAACCAATCGGCTAAAACAACTCAAGCGCGCACTCAAAACTTAGATGCCTCATGTTTTGTAAGATCGAATTAGAACATAACCCTTCGGAACAAAAACAAAGCGTAAATTATTTTGATCTTCCCATATGAATGAAGCTCTTATTGGAGTGACCTTTAGGGACTTACGTAAAAATGGTCATTTGCAACACAGCACGTTAACGTTATAGTTTATATATACGAGTTGTGGCACCTGCGCGCAACTTTTGGTCGTCCGCATTGCCGATCAGCTAATATATGCTCGTGTGCGGTTGCGACATGTGCGCCATCGCAATTATGTTGAATGAGTGTATGCGAATTGCTTGCGACCCACATTATTAACAAAAATACAGCCGCAATCGCAACTGCCAACTTTATAAAAAAATAATTAAAAAATATAACATATTTAATGTGTTATCTGTTAGACTAAATATCACACGTTTATTTCATACAAGCGATTTGAGTTAACAATATGACCCTTCTGTCGTTTTCACGTTGTCTGATGTCGCAGGCTTATTATTTCTAAATCAACTTATTACTTTGAAATTGATTGTTCGTTTTTTTCCCGATTCGTAAAATACTGTCCAACTATTAAAAATGGTGCGTATTTTCTTCGACGATAAAATTGTCTGGTTTCTCAATTAAAATATTTCCTGTCCTCTCTATACCTACTAATTCTTCAACGTTGAAGGTATATTTCATAGATATCGCTAGTTAGTAGCCTGCTAATGCTAGAAGTGAAACTTACCTACAAGACAAAACCCATGGCCTTACCTACAGAATTTTTTGAGTTTGTAAGCTCAAACAGATGCACATCTTTTAAATGGTTATATCTTTAGAATGTATTAAAGGCCGGTTCACCAAAGCTCTACAGTTAATGCAAAAGGACTTCAGAAAAAAGTGCCCCGCATCACAGTCTGCGCATCACATACTCTAAGCATACATGGAGATGGTAATGAAAATACTTATTTCTTTAGGTAGCACTAGGGGCATAATATGTGTGGATCCACACACACACAACTTCTGCACACACGACAACACGAATCGATCCACACACACACAACATATATCAAATATCAAGTAAACATACATACCTAAAAAGTCTATAAAATATATATATATACAATATATAATATGTAATATATATATAATCATATTATATATCTAATTAACTAGAATATATACTAGTATTATATTACCAAAAATAATAGATATAGATATACAATATATAATATACTTATTTTTAAGTATATACGATTTAATAAATATAAATAATATATTATATATATATAATTATAATAGAGAAGATAATGATAAATATAAGGATATATTAGATATAAGGGAATTATTAAAACATATGAATAGTAGGATAGATGATTATATTACTATGTATCGAATAATATAAGAATTATAGTATCACTATGAGATATGATGATATATGTATATATGTTGATATATCACATAAGTCTTTTAATAGTTCAATATAGGGGTGAGGATTATGTGTGTATTGAAGATATGAAATATAGAATTTAAACGGACACAGATGCGACGACACGATCGACTTTAACATACGATAGGTGTAGTAAGCGCGCGTCGTGAGATAGTAGTGGTGTGCTAAGTGATGAGGGATGTGAGTAATAAGAATGAGATAGGTAGGGTATAGAGGATATGCGAGAAGGAGTAATTAATATATAAAGAGAAGACGTAGACGTGTGTGTAGATGGTTGTATGTGTGAGTGTGAGTTTATAGGAAAGATATGAATATAGTGGATTGAAGAATAGATATAAAACGATAAAAGGGAATTGGAGTCAGAAAGCCCTATCGGCGCACGCAGTGGCGGAACAGTCGCACCTAAATAGGACAGCCATGTCCGGGCATCCGCACGGTGGAACGGGCTAGATCCGCTAAGCCTCCCGGTGTGGATAAAAGGAGTGTGTAAAAGTGCGACAGGGGTAAGAAATTGTAGAAAAAAAAATGGTGAAGAGTAAGGAAGTAAGTAGGTAAGTACGAAAATTGTAAAGGTGTATGTATAATTAGAGCGATGTGCTATATATGAGGTATATGAATATGAATTAATGATATTAAGTATAGAGTTTGAGAGATACAAAGTAGATTATATCCCAAATTTCTTTAATATATTGTTCCATGTAAATCTGGTACTAAAGTAAATGATTGAGTAAATTTAGATATGAGAGAGGTTTTAAGAAAGAAGAGAGAAAATATTGAGAGAGAGAGACAGCCGAGAATTTAGGGTCACGGGAATAAATAAGACCTGAAAAATGTGACGAGCGAAATGATAATCATAAGACCTACGGGAAAACGAGAAGAATCAACTTAGAATATATATAGATATATATAGATTATATATAAGTATATAGATATATTAAGATATATTAATTAGGAATATACAAGAATATAAAATGTCAAGAACGATAAGTATAGGATATGATAAGATATAATTATTACGTATTAATAAGATGAATTAATAGATAGAAAGCGGGGGCGTACCTGGTGGGCCGGTATATACGTACCAGGCGGTAGTAGTATATATATATGTAGCCTCTTGGACGGTGCCCCTGTGCAGTACCCTTACTTACCCTGACTCTGCGCACAATGAACTGACCGACTCGTTAGGAATCTCGGTCCAGGGAAAGACCGCGACCAGCTGGCCGTTGTCCACCGCAACAACTGGTGCGTGCCCGCCGTGCTGTGGCGGTTTTCCACAGGTGCAAGGAAAGAGCGGTGTAGAGAAAGAATTGTCGGGGAGGAGGCAGGGCCAGTGCCGGCCGCCGGACAAAAGCGCGCCCGTCAAATAAAGGGGCAAGCGGCGTGCGCGTCTGGTCATGCAGCAACAGGCGGAGCGGGAAAAAGGTCTCCGCGGCAGCACGCTGGGGCAATGTTCATGCAGGCTGAGATAAGCGTGGCCAGAGGATGACCTTCCGGGTCGAGCAAAGGGGTTAATCGGCGAATACTCCACGGATAAATCTGGCGCCTTGTGCCTTGTTCAAGAACATTGGTCCTAATCAAGCGGCGGAAATGCGGCTTGCGGTACCCCAGTCCGGGTATGATGAAAGTATAGCGGGTTTTTTACCTCAGGCAAAGAGGTTACAGGTCTCAATCTGATTGCTGTTATAGACTCTATAGGGAAAAGAGGCCGTCTTCTTGGTTTTTGCCTTTTGCCTATTTTTCCTCGCGTAAGGCAGATCCCTTATATCGATGCTGGGATCTTTCTCTCCTCCGTCCCCTCCTTCGTCTCTCAGTGTCCTTATTTGCCTATTTGTCCGTTTTGTATTTACATTGTATGCGGAGCAGTGCTGGGGCGCCGGATAAAGAGGAAGCGGGCTCGCCGGAGCCATCCGTGCCGCGTGAGGGTGATGTATGAGGCTACCGCACCTCCCGTAGGTCGCTAAGGCGAGAACTAAGCGGTCTTCGAGGCGGCTCCGAAAACGAAGACGCGGGCTGGTGGTGTGATATTGCACGTACAAACGCGCCCCAAAAAAGGGAAAGCCGGGGGGTTGTCTCAATTACGATGGTAGACCTGACTGGAGAGTCGTGTCTGAGCGTGTGGTGCATGACTGAGCAAAAAGCTTTAACGGTATGAATACCCGCAACTTTCTCCGGGTCTATAGATCATCACGTTGAGATGCAGATGTCTCGATGTACAACACGGCCCTGGCGAGCGCCGGACGGCGGCGGGAGCGGAGCGACGGGCAAGACGGCTATCGAATCGGATGATGGGGCACACAACTTGAGGAGAGACGGTGAGAGACGGCCGGTGGGTGCGGCGAAAGCGCGAGAGAGTGGACCAACAACACGAGCCACGTCGCGTCCAAGCGTCCCCGCAGGCTGCGGTGTGCCGCAGTATCTCTTCGTGCGGACTACGTGGCGCACGGAGGGGCGTGTCAAAGGGCAGCGCAACGAGCGGCTTGGAGCTGTTGTCGTGCACAAACGGTCTTGGGTCCGCTAGGGGGGCTGGGAGTCATAGTGCCGTTCGCCGACTTTGCATGTCCCTCACGATCGTAGGGGGAGGGTGCATTAATTATGATTGGCTGGCGACCGCACAGCAACGCACCCAGCCGGATGCCGAGACGCGACCCGGCAGGCTCAACGTCAGGGCAATTGCGGCTCGTCGGTACGCGAGAAGGCGGGCGCCCTGAAGCGTGTGGCATGTGGTGTGCAGGGCGGACTGAGGGGTAGTTGAAGAGGGAATGGTCTACGAGAGGGCTCGTCGCAACCGGGAAGACTGTCTGTTTGGAGGGCCGGAATAACCGAAACCCGCGTGACAAGCGCCCTGCGCTGACCAGGTGCGGCTGCCGAGCGCGGGAGTCGGGGGTCAAGCAACCTCATCGCCGAGGACAAGAGAAAACAGCCGCCGAAACATAAAGTCAAATGAATAATGGCGGGAACTCGCGCACAGGGTCACAACGTCAGGGTTAGACGTGTTCGGTCAATAAAAACTGACTGTAGTGCTGTGGATGGTGGACAGTGCAGATTTGCCTGCTTGCGCGGGGTGCGCCAGCATTATGACAAGGGGCGTAGCTTCATGCCACCCGGAGGACGGAGGATAGGCCCGGGAGATCAGGAGGCGCGAAGCAACGCAGAATTCTGGAAAGGTGATACAAAGGGCCAAAGCCGTAGAAACTGGGCACGTGCCAGGGCACGACCCGGTTATGTAGCGGTGAGTCGCCGGAGGGGTGCGTGTAAACTCGGGCGAGTAGAGAGATCGCGTTATCGGGCGTGGTGACATGGATTGGTCGTAGGGCTCGAGACGGACCACCACCAACACCACCGGCGGATGAGAGGAAAGAAGCCGGGAGGGCAGGCTTTTCGAGTTCTTGAGTTTCTTATCTTAAATGTCGGTGAGTGGGTGTGAGGGATGAGCACGTTTTTGATTGACAAGTAGGTCGGGTTATGGATGTGAGCGTCGTTTTTCTGAAATTAGCAATTGAGTCCGCACCAACAACTATCTCCAGAATAAGTGCGTTGGAGGATGGGGTGAGGATTGAAGTTGCATTCGTGTGAGAGGAACTTTGCGATTGGGAAGAATAGGGGTTTTTTCGTGCTAGCCTGGTGATAATTCTCATGAGGGCGTGTATTTGAGAAAATTGGGTAATTATATGTGAAACAGTCCTATGTCATTCTCGTTCGATTTTTTCCGATGTAAAATAACATAAGGGAAAACCATTAAGGCTGAGTGAGGCCCATTAGTCTTTTAAAGTTGTTTCTGAGAGTTGTTTAAGAAGTTGGGAGTTGACAGTGCATGAATGTGTTCCTGTTCGCTAAGTTGATGGTTGTTTGAAAGAGAATGGGTTCGGAGGGTCAATAAGTTTTAGTTTTCGATTGGGTGACGGGAAGGGATCCTGGCGATAATGTGGGTGGAAAGACGTCATGGTTTGTGTTTCATTAAGTAAGTGTTCGCTAGTAATTTTAGGCGGTTTTTGTGTACGAAAAAGCGGGGTTGTTGTTAAGTGGTGATTATAGAGCGTTAAGCTACGGCTGGTAACAGGATTGGGTTGAGTGGTCAGTGGTTTAAAAGAGGTGATGGAGGATTAAGGGGGGATGCTGTCATTTTCTTGAGAGCTTGTTTAGAAGTATTCTAAAATGTAAAATATTTTTGCGGATGTTGTGTGGCAATGTTTTACGTCGGAGATGCATCTGTCGGTGTTGGGGAAATAAGACTAAATGTGCGTTCTGCCGGGACAGTAAAGTTATAAGTTTGTGGAATTGGTGGCGTTGGGGTAGGTAGAATTGCCTGTGAAAAAAGTTAAACAGAAAAAGGGAGGAGAGAATGGCGCCCTGTAGGACCCCGTTTTGTAATTTGTTCGAATGGGAGAGGTTGTTTTTTGTTGTGTAAGACCTTAGCGAAACGGTTGATGAGGAAGTTGGAGTGCCAATTTTTGGAATTAGTTATAACTGTAAGTCTACGTTTTTTCTGTAATAAGGATGTCGTGTGGGACGGTAGCTCGAATGCTTTATTTATGTCTATTGCAGTGAGTATTTATCCTAATGGGGATAAGGGGAATTGTTTAAACTAAATTAGAAAGATATTGAATGGGAGGTGAGGGCTTTGGTTATATTACGATTGCATTTGCATCCGTGCCTGAAGTCTGGGGAGTAATGGGGTGGGAATTTTGTTTAGAATTAATTTCTCTAGCAGTTTTACTAATGGAAGCAAATAGCAAAGAGATTGGGCGTAGGAGGGGATAGAGTGCCAGGGGGAGTTTAGAGGTCTTTTTTTGGTTTGAGTTTTGGAATTATGAATGTTTGCTTCCAGATTGGGGGTAGTAAAAGTTTGAGCTGCCATGATTTATTAAAGATTTCTGTGATTTGGAGAATTGTTTTTTCTCTTCGAGTAGTCTCTAAAATTTAGGTTGGATATTGAGTCTGGACCTGTCGCTGGTTGAATTTTTGAGGGTTTTTAATGGTCTGGGCCTGTTACTGTTGTAACTGGTGGGTTAGGAGGGGTTGTTGCGGGTCTAATTGGAGTTGTCTGAGTTGTTTTTTTATTTTCCTGTAGTTGTTATGGGTTGGTTTTCAAGAGATGTTGGCATAGTGTTTAGCGGGACTGTCTGATTGTTGTTTGGGAAGGAGCGGAGTTGTTGGAAGTAAAGATGGGGATTCGAGGGATTGTGGGGGTGTTTTGAGAGTTGTTTAATTTTTTAATGACCTGCCAGCAGGTTTTCTTATTGTCTAAGCGTGAGATGTTATGTTGTAAGTATTCTTCTGTAAGCTTATTGTTAGTGTTGGTGGTTATGAGCTATTATATATTTGAGTGTTAGGTTTGTTATTTGGTTAAAAATGTGTGGGGTGTATGGTCTAATTTTTCGAAGGGAGTTTCTTTGTTTTTAATGAGTTCGGGTTGATCTTCAGGTGATTGGAGGTTGTATGATTCCTGTGGGCCTTTGGGTATATAAAGGTTTGCTGATTTAGATGATTGTATTGGTTTAATCGTGAATAAATGGAGGTGTTGTGGGAAGTTGTGTCAGTGGATTGGGTATTGCGGTTAAATATGGGTTTCTATCCCTCGCTCTCAGTAAATGTGGGCCAGTTTGCTTTTTTATAGTTAGTGTATGTGGAAGTCTTTTTTCGGTTGATGAGGGGAGTTTAGAGAGATAAGAATAAGAGAAGGTTGGGTCCGATTGTGAAGTCCCGGAGTAACAGTCAGTGTTCCCAGGTGTAGTAGGGGATGTAGGGAGGGGGAAAAGAGCATGTAACGTCTGGGAAAGTAGCGGGATTGGGTTAGACTTGAAGGAGGATTACGGGTGGGAGGTTTGGAGGTTAAGGATATTTAGGATTCTTAATTCGTTAAGAATATGGTTGCCTCGGGGGTCAGAAGGGTAATCTTTGTACCATGCTGTGTGGTGGGCGTTGAAATCGCCTCTGAGGATGAGATTTGGGTATCTGGTTATAACTGATAGTGGGGTGTGAGGTTGTTTATGGAGGGGTTTTGAGAGGTGGGGTTAGGTGGCGAATGTAGAGATTGAAGACTGTTATAGGTGGTCTTGTTCAGGAGGATGGAGCAAGATTGGGATTTTATCAGTGCTTCTGGAAACAAAATGGAGGGGTCATTAGTTGTATTATGGGTAAGTGATGTCAGAAATGTATGGATCAGTGTTAAGAGGAGTGTTGTGGGGGTCGGGGGGGATATCCCGATGGACGTCTACCGATCTTAGACGTGAGGGTGAGTATGGCGGCGTGTTTAGGTGCTGTGAGGGAGGCTTCTTGGATTGATGGCTTATGTGGAGTTATATTTTTTAAGGAACGATGCGTGGTCGTTTAGAGGTCCGAGTAGCTTTATTGGTTAGGCCGTTGAAATATTTAATTGTAATATGTTGGAAGTTTTTAGGGGTTATTATAGTATGGGGGAGGATTTTGAGGGATGAGTGGGAGGGGTTACAAGTTGCACAGGTGAAGCCTGGTTATTTTCTGTGGGATAGATAGAAAAATGGGGCAGGGTCAGAGTGAATCCACTCACAGGACAACCTACACATTGAATGCTGTTTAAATCCAAACTCGTTGTAAACAGATGGGCGAGTAATGATCTAGGGGGGACACCGGGTTTCTCTCAAACAGTCACCACAGCGAGCCGAAGGAGAAGCAGTCCCTTCGCCAAGAAAAAAGAAACAGACAGAAGAATAGATTAGAGATATTTTGAGTGGCAAAGAGGTCTGCCTTAACCATCATCAAGTAGTACAAAAAAAAAAAAAACAATCCAACACCTCTTACTTTTAAAAGGTAATAAAAAGAGTAAAACCAAAAGAAAAAAAAAAAAAAACCGCAAATAAACGGAAATTTTTTTACGAATAGTATACAACAAAAAAAAAAAAAACAAAAAAACAAAGAATATTTCTGACCTGTGGCCGGCGTCAGCGTGGTCCATTTAATTCCAGTGACCCCCTGTGGTGGACGGGGGGTATTAGGAGGTCTTGCTGTTCCCCCCCCGGAGCAGAAGTTTAATTTTCTTCTCCAAGAGAATGTAACATGCAAGTTTGTACTCGGCAGGTGCCATCGCATCGACAACCTAATATATATATATAATATTATATATATATATATATATTATATATATATATATATATCTATTATAGTCATATATATTTATTATAATAATATATATAATATATATATTATGATATATATTATATATATATTTATATATATATATATATTCTAATTTCTTATTTTAGGGCCACTTTTTGGCGATGCTTGCTCAGCAAGGTTTTACAGTTACACAGTATTATACAGATGATAAAGAATCACACATATTTCTCCGCCGCTTTGGACCAGGCCTTGTGATTAGTGTATTGTACTGGAATAATGCAGGTATGAAAATTAATAATTAGTTACAACCTGATAGTTTACCTAATATTTTTTATTAAAATTTTTTTTTATCCTTTTTCTCATGCTTTTAGTAACTATTTAGATTCATTTGTATTTTGAGTGGAAAAATAGGTAGTAGATTTATGATAAAAAGTGAGTCAAGCAATGTTGATGGACACTTTGCAATGTTTAGTACATTAATAACTATCTTTTTTGGGCAAAAAATGTTGCAAATTGTTTAAATTAAAAATACAAAGAGTTAGAGAAGCTAATTTTATTTTTAAAAAAAAAAAAAAAAAAAAAAAAAAAGGGTTTTCACATATTTATGCACAGTTGTAACTAAGTACTACTCAATGTGATAATATTTTCAATTTTCCTTCTGAAAATGTCTCAGACACTGCAGGAAGGAGAGTTATTATTTTAGAAGCTGCCTACTTTGGTTTTAGAGGCTGTCCCCTCACTTTATCAATTATAGATTTTCAGGGAGGAGCCTCAGTCTTTCTCTTTCATGTTAAACAATTTATATAAACTTAGCTGGACACATGCTATTGATAAATAAATAAATCATACTTAACTCTTGCCATGTTTCTTTCATTTATCTCCCACAGTTGCTATGATGGAAGTTAGTTAGTCATCTTATAAGAGATCTTCATCCAATATTCTATTATGGTTATTAAATAAAGACTCAGAAGAGTCAATCTTAGCATACTGGGTCTTCTTTAGAGATTTCTTATATTGCATCATTCAGAATCTGGTCACACTGTTAAAGACTTCAGCATTACTGAATTCTGTCTCTACCAGTATTTAGATTATATGAGAACTATCTCAAATTGATGGTGGCCAACATTTATTGTACTTTAATATCATATTTGCCATATTACTCTGACATAATTTCTCTTTTTCCTGTTGTTTTTATTTTGTTGTGGTTGCGTGTGTGATGGCAGATTTGCACAGGCATGGGCTTTCTATTGGCTTTACCAACATCTGTGGCTTACAATCTAACAGCATCCGTGGAATACCACCTCTCAAACTCTAACCTTTTGCTCTTGTCTGAAACCCAGATGGCTAAAAATTCATCTTCTAATGTATAATTCCAACTATAACTTATTTCATAATTTGGATCTGAAGGGTGGAGTATGTGCCTATGTAAACATAAACACTTCTGTAACATGTGTCGAGAATCTCGAATCTCCTAACTTCGATGTTCTGTGGCTTAAAACTACTTTCTTCTTTCTTCCTTCTAATTCCTTTAGTGTGCTGTGAAAAAAAGTATATTATATTTCATTTTTTTTCTGTATAGAGAATTTCTTGCAACTCAAATAAAAATTTATTGTTTTTGCTCTAATGAATTTAAACAGAAAAATGACAAGGTTCCTTGTGTGAAGTGTCCTACTTTCTGTACAGAATATGCTAGGATAATGTTTAAAATTGAGCCTTTTGAGACCAAGTGCAGAATGCTCTAGTACAAGCAATGAATAATGGTATTGGGCTTATGATATATATTATAGTATATACGTCATATGTATATTAATATTTAGATACATAATATTATATGAGTAATATATTCGATATAATATATGATATATATAATAATATAATATATATAGTAAGAAAAGAAATATAATATAATAAAGTAGATAATATATTATATATAGTATATATATGATAGGTTTCTCTTATTATAAAAGTTCATATTGTTTTCGAAGTTCAATTGAAAGCAGTGGTCTTCTCTAGATGGACCCTTAATGATTTTTGACTGGTAGCCTGTCCAAAGAAGAGATTTGCATCCTTCCCAGCGAAATTGCATCCAATTTCAGATTTTTTGCAAATATAATATTAGAGACAGTACATAAAAATCGAAAGAAATTTTCCTCTGCTGCATCATCGGAACGAGGATATAAGGCATTGTTTTGGGAGAGTTTTTCCTACACTTATTAAGAGGTCATATTAATTTTTTTTTTTTACAAATAAACAAGTTTTATATTTTAAGACTATTATATATTGACTAATAAATGGTAATTCTTGAAGGCAACGTCCTTTCATTATTTTTACTAATTATGGCCAGAGGAATCTATTACATGAAGAAAGCTGCCGAGAAAGTTGTACGCCAAGAGATAGTTTTTTGCATTTCCTATGCGTTACTGTAGCGATTTCTTATTGTAGTTATTTTCCTTCCTATCCCTCCACATGCTGTTGTGGTAATTTTTCGTGTTCTTTGAACTATAGGGTTTTTAATATTTTCTGGCTCACTAAATTCTATTCATTCAGCTTTAAATAGCCTCGTGATAGCATGGAGGCACAAACCATGTGAAGTTTTCCTCACACTGAAGAGTACAACGGGAAGGCAAGTCCTTCCTGTAGAATAGAGATGAGCTTGCACGGGGGCTTGAATCCGGTCAATTTAAATAATCATTCTTTTTTCTCAGTTGAATAGGATTTTTTCAAATATGGGGAGCGTCTAACGTTGCAACATGCCGTGAATGAGACATTTCTAAGCCCAACCCATACCTCTGTTGTAGGGTCTTATATAATTCAATGCCTCGTTGGGTTGGTCCTCGGCAGTCTTGGTATCGGTCGATTGTTTATCTGCTATAGAATTTATCGATTTCAGGGAAATCGGAACGAGAGTAACCTTGCCTGATGTCCGAGAATATTCACGCGAGCTATGTACGTGTTTGTGAATATGAAGGGAAGGAGATCATGCTTGGCATAATCCGATAATGGAATTACACCGGAACTGCTTACGCGGGACTGATAATTTGCGGTAAGATTTTAAGGAAGAATCTGTCATATTCTTAGGAAAGCCTTGAGTAGCGGTCTCTACTTAGTCTCTATTCGAGAGTTCACGTGAGTTCACTAAAATGGTGAAAAATGGGTCTCAATGAATCACATCCTTCCAGAGTTCATAACGGAAAGCTCGAAAAAGGTTTTACAAACTTTTCCTTGAGATGTCGGATAGGAGCAGAGTCAAAAAGAAAATGTACAGCGGTGCGGAACGTAATGCATGACGCCTAAAGAGTGTTGAAGTGTGAGAAAGCACGGGGAAGCAGCGTCGTTTACTGGAGAGAGAGACAGAGCGAGAGGAGGAGTGGAGAAAGGCGAAGTTGGTGACAGACACGAAGATGAAGCAGTAGCGACTGAGAGAGTGAGCGACGGCGCGGCAGAATGTGAAGGTGGCGAGACCGTAGTAGAGGAGCGGTGAGTAAGGAGAAGAGGAAAGAGCAACCGAAAAGGGGATGAAGAGAGCGCCCAGCGAAGCGCAACATAGGGCCTGAGTGGGTAGTAGGCCGAGGAGGAGTGACGAAAGAGAGGATGGAAGAAAAGAGAAGGATAGTGAAAGAAATAAAGGGAAGTAAGTCGATGTACGGGGAGAGAGAGTAGAGACGAGAAGAAAGGAGGAAAGAGAAGAGACGAGGGGGGAGCAGGAAAGAAGAGTAGCGAAGTCAAAGCGGAGAGGAAGAGTGCGCGGCCAGCAAGCGAAAGCCCCGCGAACCAATAGAAGACAAAAATGGAAGAGTGTAGAGGTCCGAAAGAGAGACAAGGCAGGAGATGAAGAGGATAGGCGTGGAGATGCGTGAGAAAGAGTAAGGAGCAGAGAGAGAAGAGATAAGGCGAGGACGGGAGAAGATGACAGCGGAAGCGTTGCACTGGAGCAAAGGAAGTACTGGTGACTGTGGGTGTGAGTGGAAAAGTAGACAAGAATAAATAGGAGAGTATAGATTAAGGGATGAGGTGAGTGTAATGAAACAAGGAAGGGAGATATACGAGGAAGATAGAAGAGATAGAGTATGAGTACATAGGAAGAGTGAGAGGAAGACAGGAATAAGAGGAGGAGATAGAGGTGATAAGGAGGAGAGATAGAATAGGAATGAGTAGAATGAGTGAATAGAGGAGTATAGTAGAATAGACGGAGAGAGAGAGAAGTAGATAGTGAGAAAAGAGAAAAGAAAAGAGAAGAAGAAAAAGTTATATTTAATGAAGAAGATGAGATAGAGAGAGATGATAGAGTAGAGACTGATCAGGAGAGAAGATCAAGTAAACCTGTATGATGATCAGCCGATGAGGGGTGGGGCGCCAATGGGCGTGGGAGGGAAGGGAGGGGTGAGACCAGGAAGAGTGAAAGGTGATCGCGGAGGGTTGCGAAGTGGAGGAGTAGTTCTGGAGGCCGCGAGACGGGGCACGCCGGAAGGGGTGCGGAGTGGCCGCGAGACTCACCGTGCCAACCCAACTGCCCGAACGCCCGACGCCAAGGAACAGGCGTGCTGGCTGCACGGAGTCGACAGGGCTGGCCATGGGAGGAGCACGAAAGAGCGTCCTATATCCACGCGCCACAGTGTTGCGGCGGTCGGGAGAATAATGGAGTGTAACACCACACCGGAGGAAGTGGCACGACGGACAGGATAGAGGCGGGCATAATAGACAAGGATGAGAAGCGAGAGAAGCAAGACAGGGGGAAAAAAGAGGGAGAGGGACGGTGATCACCGAACGTAGTAGCCGCGTACTGGACGAGACAAACGACTAACTACGTGACTACGACTACTAGGAAAGAGCACAGAGGAAGGAGTGAGGTCGAAAAATGAAAGAGAGAATAAGAATAAGAGATAATGAATAGAAAGTAAAAGAAAGGAATAAAATAAAAGTAATGCCATATTACTTTGACCTTTAGGTTAATTAATGTCAAAATAACCAAGTTAAGCCTTTCTCAAGATAAATGAATATCAGAACAACCTGGGGATGTAGCATACGACCGGAACGAATTGTTGATTGGTGTAGCATACACATTGCGAAACTATCCCAAGGCAGATGATGTCTCCGAACAGAAGCCATTATTCGTCTCCAGCAGGCATACACTGCTTTAAAGTACATTGGTTAAGAGTGGGTGCACGTCGGCGTCAAAATAGAAAGCTCCGAGAAGGGCCAAATCTTTGGCAATACTCGCGAGCAGACTCGTAGGTTGCACACGTACAACACTAACGAAGAAAACATTGGTTGCGCTCCACAATCTTTGGTGGTGACAACGCGAAGACTAAAGCAGTAAAATACGATAAGCCCGTAGGGCACAGGAGTTGATCACAGATTGACGTGGGGACGACCACTATGCCAAACGTCCATGTTTCAAATGCAAAGGATCCTAAATAACATCTCGCGAACGGACAATCATGTCAGAAGCCTCAGCGACATGGAGAAGGGCTATGATGCCGGTAACTGTGAGAGAGAAGACAAACATGCCGCGGAAAAGAAACCATACTCTAGCAATGCAGTGTATATCGGTTCTTGATCTGTGTCTTAAACATGAGTGTGTTAAGCGAAGCCAGCATGGCTGTCGCGTGGGCTACAGAGTGAAAGAGGAGAAGAAAAAGAGAACAATGCATAGAGACAGACGAGGCGTGTGAAGGTCCAGACCCCAGATAATACTTGCCAGGCCCCGGAGGAGCTGGGCGAACAATCCAGGTGGTATGAGGACGCAAATGATGTCACCCGGCGATGAAGTGAGTTAAGTGAAGATCAAATGAGCGAGTGAGGTTAAGAGGTTGAGATAGTACATGGCGTACTAGTGACAGCAACGAGAAGGGCAAAGTGTCACCGCATCTCACGTATGGCATAAAGACAAGGTAGGAGAGTAGAATTACGAAGAGCAGCAGCAAGAAGTGATATTAAGAAGAAGAAGAGGAAGAGAGACGGAGACGAAAAGAGTGATATCGAAGAGAGATGATCGTATGGAGAGAGAGAGCTTGCAATATCTTAGATCTTGACAAAGGAGGGAAGGTAATCAGACAATTAAGACGCAGATGATGATGAGTGGTTCAAATGTCTAATTTTACATGTGAAAGGCGACGTCGAGGAGAATAAGAGAGAGATCGTCAGAAAGAGTGAGAAAGTGGTAAAAAGATAGAAGGGCGAAGAGAGTGGAAAAGAAGAATTAGACCATGTGAGATCATTGCTGTAACTAATATAGTGAACAGGTAAAGGGAGAAGAGCAAGTGATTTTTCCAGGAGATGATCGATAGTGAGCAAATGGTAATGAGATACGCGTGAAGAGAAGAGAGAAGAGAGAAATACTCTCCTCTC
>JABUQX010122328.1:0-33852 GCA_015478945.1 Trachelipus rathkii | reverse complement strand
TATTTTTAACTTTTACTTAAATTGAACTATATATATTATATATTCCTTTGCTGTATAATATAATATACTAGTATATATATATCATAATAATCTATATATATATATATATATATTTTTATATAATAACATATAGTATATATTGTCACAGTTGTTCACATCTCTATCTTCAAGGAAGGCCCGTGTTGCACGCCCTCTATATTATAGTACACCAACCGAAATTTTCGCAGATGAGTTAGCAGACGGAGGGCTTATGCAACGTGCGGGAGATTAAATTCGGGAGGAAGAAAGAAAGATATATTTTATATATATACAGTATAGATACATACTATAGTATATATATGATATATATATATAATATCATCTAATATATATATGAGTCTATATATATGTATATAATATATATTACTTAGTATATACTATATATATATGATAATATAGTTATACTCAATATATTTATATATTAATATATATAGTAGTAGGAGATGTATACAAATATATGTATATATTAGTATGTATATATATACGTATAATATATACGATACTGTATATATATACTGCATAGATATATATATATATATACTATATATTATATATTATATTATATATGATTTATTAGTACTATATTATATACATATATTCCAAGAACTTGCTATGGACATACATATATATTGTATACTATCTAGTCTCACCTGTATGTATAGTATAGGCTATCATACAAATTTACTACACCACACTCCCTACTTTAATTATACTTCCCTACTTCTCCTAATATTCCTTAGAAATACATCTACTGACGCCATCTAACACCCCACCCCCTATCTACCAAACACATTTTCTATGTTAATGTCGTTCTATTGTTATGGACTTTCACGATTTAACTATTCATAATATTCTCACAATTATCAGTTTTTTTCTATTGTTTTAAAGTATTTTTAGTAATATTTTACATTATTTTTGTTTCATAAATATTATTTTTATAACATATTTTTTTATGTTTAGGCAAAATAATATCATTATTTTAAATTTTAAGTTACTTTATAAAAAAAAAGAGATTATACTATTAAATTCCACAGATACAATCCGCCTTTTCCTCTTGAGCACGGATTGTTCCTTATTTTTTAATTATTAAAAGCATTATTTGATAGCGGATATTCTTCCCTTTTTCGTTTACAGGTCATAATCTTTTAAATATTTATATATGTAATATTTTCATTTATATTTGACCAACTTCGCCAAAAATATTTGGAGAATATTATCGAAACATTGTGAAATTTGCGAAATTATATATATTATACATATAATTTATTATATATATAATATTATATATTATATATGATATATTAATATATATAATTATATAAATACTTTACCTATATAACTATTATATATATATATTTTTATATGGTCAGCATCCCGACAAGACACACATGTAACTAAAAAAACGTATAACAGCTACACGAAATAAATATCAATTTAGTACAGGAGACATTTTACCTCCATCGAAATAACAACAAAAAAAATTAAACAAGAATAATTAAAATGTTAATTCTGGGGAAATACTTGGTATGGTTATTCCTTACCGCTTTTTATGGAGCAATACGAAGCGAGACTCGAGCGTACTACCCGAGGCTGGGTACGCGCGCTTAGGATTGCCAAATGTTGATCCTTTCTTTTTTTTAACTAAGAAGGAACGCCCACGGTGTCAAACGGTAAAACAACTGCTTTTATGTTGTGGACAGACTCAGCAGTTGCGGCCGTTTTCTCGGGCTTGGATTCGGGGGGACAGATTGGGGGGACGAAGTCCCCCTCTGTCCCTTCGCGTCGGCTCGAACCCCTGAAAAAGGAAATAAAAATGAAAAATAATATTTTCTCCAAAGCCAAATAAAACACTAAACACACTTATTGGTACCCTGCTGCTCGTATTATCTGCAGGAATGGAAGGTTGGATGAGCCGTACGCTTGCCCAGCCCTAAGATCCCTATATAATTATAGGGTATATTATAAAGTATAGAACTAAATTATATTTTTTTACTTTTTTTAAGTTCTCATCGATGAATGCTTGCTTATCGAATCTCAAACGAATGTATATTAATTTTTTTCCTGTAGCTCGTTATAGTTTTAAAGTTCACAATGCAAGGGGCTTTCGGGCAGCTGGCATATATTACTATATATATATAATATATATTACTAGTATATTATACTTAATAGTATATACTATATACCTATATATATACTACTATATATATATATATTATATATATTAATTATATCGAGAGAGAGGAGACGAGGAGGACGGAGAGAATAGTTTATTATTTATCTTTTACCTATGTACTAGCATGGTTAGGTTACTTTTGTTTGTTACGTTAGATTCATGTTAGGATTTATCGTTAGATTATTTGGCAAGTGTTACCGTTATTAGATTCATGTCTAGGTTATTTCTGTTTTTTGAGTTTTTAGGTTCGGGTTTAGGCGTTTAGGTTAGTTAACGTTAGTTTAGGCTGCTCTCGGTTAAGTTAGGTTAGCGTTAGGTATAGGGGTAGGTTGCGAGTGTTGGTTAGGGTTACGTGCTAGTTCATAGGTTAGATTTAGTTAATAATTGGTGCAAAATATTTCAGAATTTCAAGATAACATATATATACTATATATATAATTGAATAGTTTATATATATAGTATATACTAGTATATATACTATATACTATATTATATATAATATCGTAGATATTATATATACTATATAATTAGTTAGTCAAAAAGAGCCGGTACTTGGATGCCAGTGGAAATTTGAATAAACATTCCCACGGTTAAGAAAGGGTCGCTCTTACCCCTTCCACCGTGACGAAAAAAAAACGCATTTTTAATAGGAACAACAATGATACAATTAAAGAAAGAAAGAATACATTTAAATTAAGTAAATTTGAAATAATGAATAAAAAAATTACTAAATAAAACAAATAAAATAAATAATAAAAAAATACAATAAATAAACAAATAAACAAATAATTAATACAAAAAAATCCCTAGGTCTATTGTGTAAAAGAAATATTACACACTTAAATTAAAAAATAAAACAACATACATGTGTATATAAGGAGACAATATAAATATATATATATCTATAGGCCGTATAAGGCCCCGCCCACCGCCACCCACACCTAGTACGGATGGGTTTGCTGCATTCGGTAGTCTCTCTCAAACTTGACACCCCCTAGGGGGGTGCCGTAACCTCGTCGCAGAGAGGGTACGTGGCCAATGCACCCCCCGAAGGGGGGCGGTGCTGGCCCCAAAACCTGGTAAATGGTCGTAGAGGGACGAAATTTGGTATACTCACGCCCTTCTTATAAGTATTATATTCATTGATCTATTCTTATTATTATTATTATTTATTAAGTTATTATTATTATTATGCACCTGCACCGCACCAACCAAAACTGGGTATCGGATAGAGTTCTACAGCATTGGTATCTCTCTCAAACTGTACCCCCATAGGGTGAGTATAAAACCTATCGTAGACCGGGTCTTCGTGGCATGCACTCCTCCCGTAGGGTGTTGCCCCCCACCCACTAAAATAGAAATACCGCGTACGCTAAGAATGTGAAAGCTTGGTATACACCCTTCTTTAAGGTAACCTCGTTGTAAGAAATGATCGTAGAACGATTGAAAGTTGGTATTTTACACCTTTCTTAGGTGCTAACATTCGATTACAGAAAAGGTAATAGATGACACTACGCCCTATATGGTGGTTTTGGGGGCTGAGCCCATTACCTTGATTTTGAAATGATCAGCTAGTAAGGATGCAGAACTTGTATTTACACCTTTCTTTTAAGGACCCCTGTACAGGCAGTCGGTTCGTTGACCGCCCGACGCCCATAATTGAATGGGCTGACCCCCAATACCTTGGAATTGGACATGAGGGATGAAACTCGCGGCATACACGCTTTCTCATAACGGCCGTAAAAAACCCTTTTTTTGGTTTTTTTTTCTCATCAGCTACCATGAAGTGTGCCGTATCGAATACGTTCCCCAATGCTCGTACGGGCTGCGAGCCCCAAGAACTCATTCGAAAACTTTACATAGAAGGAGACCACATTTTTGCCGGGAGAAGCACACAGAGAGGAAGGATAGAATAGGACTGGGAGGAACGAGCACTGTTTCTAAGTTGTAGACTGACATTCTATTTCAAAAATTCCGTTTTCTTTTTAATAAACGTCAACTTAAGATAAATATTTTTTCGCCAATTTATTTTAACACATTTATTCTTTGTTTAATTTTAAATTTGTAATTTATTTTCAAATTTTTAGTATATTTTAATTTCTTTTTATTTTATTTTAATTCTAATTTCCGGTTTAAAATTTCAACTTTTACTACACAATTTTACGCTTTATTGTTTATAACGTGCGTAAACAAAATTTACGGTTACACCCACTTAAAGCATGTAAATCGAGTAAATCAGAAATCAAACCACCCACCCTACGCCTTATATTCTATTGATCTATTGATTCATTTTCGCATATTTTACTATAACAACAACTTTTATCCTCTATTTATTGCTGTATAACTTAATTTTTTTTACATTAGCATATCCTGACAAGCAGTAAAGTCAGTAGATCAGTAAATCAAAACACCCAACTACTTTAAACACGCCCCCGTGATCTATTGATTTCATTCATATGTTTGTATAACATAACAACACAAACTTTTATTCTTTATGCTGTATAATTAATTTTTTTTACATTTTTCAACACTCGTTAGGGCCAAGTTAGTCAAACCACCAAACCTAACCCTCCCCGCACCCCGCCCGTGAAATTCTACTTCTTTGCGATTCAAGTCATTATATTGCTATTAACTTACACAAACTTTATTCTTTTTTATGTTCTATAACTTAAAAAATTTTACCTTTCTTACACACCCCTTAACAGCAGTAAATCAAACTTGCCCGCCCACCACCCTTCCTTACCATTCCTTGATCCTAGTTTGATCTATTGACGAATCATATTTTTCACCATGAAATTTGTCATGTTTTACACACCCTAAAAGCAGTAATCCAGTAAATCAAACCAAAAGCACCGCACCTCGTACGTCACACATACAACACACCTCTGCTCATCCACTATCTAATTGAGTTCTATTCGATTCAAGTTATAGTTCCGAGTATATTTCCGGATTACATCGGCCTTCATACAGACATCCACCGACTAGTACGTGCTTACATCCCCGTTATACTAAGCTAATCCACGAGTATATGGCTAAACGTAACCCGAAAGTTCTCACTCTGCTAGCTATTTCTTAATACAATACATGCTCAAACATCATGACCCGACTAATATATACTCGTATGATTATAACCACGTGGCCACACACTCAATAACCGTAACTCGACAGACCCCATGCTAAGCTACGAATAAACTCTAACTAACAATTAAAAGGCTTCTACACTTTAACAACTAGTTAAAGTAACTACAAGCATCAGCATACCAAAAACGTAACCTATTTATACTTTCGTCAAGCACCTATCTCTTTATACATATCAATGTTAATCCTACATTTAACTGGTAATATTTGGAACAAAAATTTACTAACTGACCTAAATATCATAATTCCCCAACGAATAATTGCAAACCAAACAAAGTTCTTCAAGCATCTAAAACTAGAGATTCTTGCAAAGACTTCAAATCATGCTATCGTACAAAGTTTTCACATTTAATAAACGCTAAACACTAGCATTCATTCTGACCTAAGAATATCATGTTACAAACGACAAACCTAACAACACCTTACGGCCTCATCACCAGCCCTACTATATCAATCTAATAACCTCTTCTCCATCTTGCATACATATATATCAAATACGAGACAACGATCCACCGTTCCTTTCAACAGTTAATAACTTAACATCTAACGTATCCGGGCCTCACAACGCTAACCTAATTCAATACTTCTGTAAGATATCTCTAACGGATATTCAATGTTAATTCTACATAAACTTAGGTAATATTTATACAAATAATTTATCATAACCTTTCCTAAGCGATTATCATACAGACCAACATATGCTAACATTAAACAACAGTTTTTTTTACATTAAATAATAATATAGTTTAACTTATATATAAACATTTACCTAAATATCATATTCCCAAACGAATAATTGCAAACATATCATAAAGTGTTTCATCCAAAGATTAACAAATAAGATCAATTGGAATAAAATCGATCATAGTAATCAGTGTAATAGATTTACTGATCCTAAGAAGCAGTAAAGCAGCTAAAGTCAGAATCAAACCACCAGCCCCCATCCCTCCCCACCCCCTTCCCATCTATCTATTGATCTTATTGATTCAGTCACATTTTCGAGTATCATATCGGACTAATACAATCCATAAAAAATAGTTCTTCTAGTATACTAACGCAACTAATTATATGCTAAGTAACCAAACTGTTTTCACAATTATAAACTCACTTAACACACAACAGCCGTTTACGATAACAGCATCATTTAACAACTTAACCAATTATATGCAAGCGAAATTAGGGAAGTAAGAACAAGGTTTTAATTTTGCGTTACATTATTTTCTCATTGAAAGTATATAAATACATAAAACATATGTTTATTTTAAATATATTAATTCATCTAAGGAGGGGGAATAGGATTCAACAGCATAAATCTGAGCAATGCTTTCTAATATCTCTTTCCAGACCAACAAGCCCCCTTGAAAGGATGTAAGTATAAATTGCATTCTGCAACCCTATACCATTTTTCTGCATATTGGTTCAGCAGCACGCACTCTCTCAAGCCAGAGAGAAGTAAAAGCTTATTCCATGTTGCTGGTATTAACACAGCGTCCTGTATACCTACTTATACGGAAACCACATATTTTCAGCTGAACAATATCGCTAGATTTACCCCATGCCTAATGTATTACAGTCCTCAAGTATTGCCGACGTCGTTAAGATGTTATGTTAATTCGTTTTTCATTTTTAATCAAAGCTTTAATATTTTCAGATGTTGCGGAACTGTAATCCTATACCGTAAGCCAGAAGGGACACTTACGAAGGGTTTTCAATAGTTGCGTACATCAAGGTTTTTTACATTGTCACGCGACGAGAAAAAACAGCCTCTAATTCTATAGAGCCCTCAAACTGTCTACCACGCTAGATTATTCACAACGAGTCGCATGGTATCAGATGACACACACGTTAGCTTTACCCAGGTTCCTTGATATCAATATCTTTGATGATTCTTTCCAACAGAAATGAATAAGGTCCTATTATTTGCACCTCCTATGGACTTACAAAATAATGTACTCTGACTCCACTTGGTTTACGATTAAATATAAATGACACATCGTTGGAATACCGAAGGTCCTCATAAGATATCACCAACAATCCGTAGGGGTGAGACGTTTCATCGTATGCGAACACAGCGAAGAAATATCCTACTTGATGAAAAACTCTGAGTGTATAAAACAGTCCCAAATGTACTGAGATTCTTCTTTCCAACCAATCAGAAGAAGTAACAAGAATACGACGTACGACACGAACCATCAGGTCGAAAGTACGTATTAATCTAGCCTGACAACACAACAAACAATACTTGAAACAACTTAGACAAACAAAAATCATAACAAAGTTTTATCCAAAGCATGACATAAAAAAATAAGTTTCTTTGAATAAAACTATATAGTAAAAGTGTAATAATTTAGTGCATCTAAAGCATTAAATCAGTAAATCAACCGTCCAACCCTGCCCTCCCCACCCTCCCTTCATGACCTTTTGATCTATCGAATCAGGCCATATTTCGAGTATCATTTTGGCTATAAAATACATAAATATGTATTTATTTAACTGACCAATGAATATTTGCTAACACCGTAACCAAGTTTTCACATCAATTAAAGCTAACAATCAAAGCATGAACTAAGAATATAATGTACAATCGAAGACCTAACATACCTTACGGCACGAATAACCAGTCAACATTAACAAAGTATCCTAACTATCAAAGACACGATATTCTTTTATACACATACACGAAACACTTATTATTATTATATTTTTATTATTCTATATATATTATTATTATTATTATTACTTATTCATTATAATTAATAATCATAAAAAAGTTTTAATCACCGTAAGTTACATATATATACCTAAACTAAGACATTAACTACATTACGTCACGAAATAAAGCAGTCACATATATCAAAGTACACTGATTAATATCGTTAAAGACTCACGGCATCACAAAAAGTAACCAATTGTCTACACCCTAACAAAAGAACCTAACTATGCATACTTACGAGTTTGACGCATATATGAATCAACAGATGTTTACAGTTAAGGCTTGCATGGCCCAGGGATTAAGCATTAGGTTAACTTCATGTTAATATACAAAAGCTTTTTCACGAATGCTGCACCTCATCAACATAAGGCTCATCTATTACTATACCTAAACCGATTTCAATTTTCAAGACGACAGCCCACTACATGGTAAAGATCACCCAGAGAGATGCATGAGAAGACCATCTCTGGTACCGAAGGGGGGTAATAAACGAAGATTACACAGAAGGCAAGGCCCTCAAAGGCTGTGTTCCTTACCGCATTTATTAATATGAAACAATGTTACGTTAGCATATATTTTAAGTTAAGTAAATATAAAGAACTTATTTTTGTGTTATGTTTATCCTAGTACCAACCTTCCAAGACTAAAGATGAACCAATCTGAAGTCCTATAAAATTAATGAATTACTCGGAAAATGTGACTTACGAATCATTATTAAATCACAAGGATTATGGTAATGAGGTATAGTGGGTGAGGTGAGATTAGGATGGGGAGGGAGTACCGTTGGTTTGATTTACTAAATTTTCTTATGATTTAGGATCGGTATAGAACCTATTTACTTACTTTACCTACTTTTATTCATAGTACTTATTTATTTATTTATAATTAGTTTATTAAGTGAATTAAATTTAAAACATGTTAAATTTTTGCAATTATAATTTGTTATTGTATATACCTATATATATATATATAAAGGTTTTAGAGCAGTAGCGTTTGCATATAATGACATTTGGTTGTGAAACGTGGACACAAGTTATTAAGGGATACAACAAAATCCCATTTGTTAATTGTATTAACGCCATCAGTAATTTCCCGTTATATATTATAATTATAATATATATATAGGTATCTGAATAATATGATATATCTAAGCCAAAGGAATTGCCGAATAAATTTTTTTTATAGTTATATATAAATTATTTCCATTTTTAATTTAAATAAATAATTGAGTATTTTAAATAATTATAATACCTATATAGTTATATTATTTTATTTTTTATAAATACTTTATATTAGGTATTTTAGTATAATAAAGTGTGGTAACTATTCCTTTATGATCATAGAGCTATCTAATCTAACAAGTTTAAAACGTGTTATCTCTTGGTTACATTATATTTTAGTAAAGTTATGTGTTTAAGATTTTGTCCGTATACGTATTATATATATATATTATTAAGTTTCAAATAATCGAGTCCAAAATTGCATAGATTCTGGGTTTATATTTGCAGAGATTTGCAGCCGCTGGCCTGTAAAGTTTAATTGCAGATTAAAACATTAGTTTGTTAATTATAAAATATATATCTGAAATGTGTGTGTTTCGCGAAACATCATTCCATGTTTCTACAACAGCAAATTACCCTGGAATGTTACACAAATCCCTACAACGCGTTAGTGTATAGCATTGGGTTGGATCTCTAGAGAGAACTTTATAAATCAGTATAGTAAGAACTATTAATAAAAGGTGAATTTCCATGGATCGTGTCACCAAATTAGATGAATTAATAAAATTTTCTGAATGTGATCTATTAAGAAAGCAGTTAAAGTCATATTGCCAACATTGAAAAAATTTTAATAATTTGGTCTTCCTAAAAAGAAAATCACCTTCTTAAATAAAAACATAGGCTCTAAAACTGATCAATTACGAAAGATTTACCTATTCTCACATAACAAAGTTCCAATAAATAATTGGCAACACATTTGTCAATGTGAGTAATAATCTCAATTTTCTCTAAATAAACCTAATTTTTTATGTCATCATTAAGGGAAGAAGAAAAATGGGTGGACACTGTCAGAATTGAAGTATTGACCAGTTAGGGGCAGGTGAATTGCACGCCCCCTGCTCTCGAAAATATTATATATCTCTTGACCATGTGTGTTTTCTAGCTCACAAAGCATAATCTTAGCGATGTTAATGTACATGAATTATGATTGAATGCGACACCAATTAATTTATTTTTTTGACCCATTTTGTTCGATATAAAACTCGATTTGAGGTTGGAAAAGCAAAGAAATTATAGCCGAAGATAGAAATAAACCTGCTTTAATCTTCATAAGCGGTCTTCATTACCAGCTGCGACCTATTCGAGCAGACTCCGAAGCGTCCTGTATCAAAAAAATCTTCCAAGGAAAATTAGCGTAGAAGTTACAAAATACGCTTTGGGCAGAGCGAAACTGCAGGATAGAAAGCATTATAATTAAAGCTATAAGAATGTATAGAGTTACCAATACGAGCTGGAAATGGAGTACTTTATATTGAAAGTATATATAGCGCAAGTCAAGCAGTGTTCAATAATTTTTTTCGGATGATCTGGGTGGAGCATGTGTAAATTTCCAAAACAACTATCCCAGATCGTTGATAGAATTCCGAAAGAATTGACCTCCTCTCCATCTCTATTAGCATGAGAGGAGTCCGTTCAATCAGTGTGGTGCATGTTGAAATCTGCTAAATAGAAGACCTCAGCACTTGCATGAGGAAATGCAACAATTTCGTAAGAAGTAACAAGATATAAAAATAAAAGACTTCAAAATATGTTCCAATAAGGAAACAGTTAGCAGACACACAAAATATTAGAAATAGAAAGAAGAAAGAATTTAAAAGATTCAAGGTTTTCGTGACGTGTTACTGGAGCGTTAATATATATATATATATATATATATAATATTCAATCTTAATCTCTTCCTCACTGCCTTAGAGCTAGTCAACGAATTAGAACTATCATCATATAATATCACAAAGAATTAATAGAAAAGTCTCTACAATAGTAATTCAATATGAGATTCTCAAAAAACAACTGAACCCACATATGATCCCCAACATAAAAATCCAATTATATTTGACCGCACTGGAACGACAGAATTATCCTACAGTAATGAATCTATTATAATAATCACATTTTATAACTTTCTCCCCTATCATGAGCAATAGATTTGTGTAGAGTTATTTTATGAAGTCTTTTCCCAATACAACTTTATTTGCAATAGAAAATTGTTCTCATAAAAATATTTTTAAAATAAAAATCTTAATTAACCTCTTCAAATAAATATATATTAAACTCCTTTAGGGGTCATATGATAAATATTATTCTACAAATCTTCAAAAAATAAATAAAAAAATTTTTAGGCTTTGAAGGAAAGTAATGATTTTTTGATATTCCTAAAAGCATAACACACGCCCCCAATAAGAAAGAAAACAGGGCTTTTTTTAACAAAAACGACCCACTTTCCCGTAAACGTTCATCTAATCTCATATGTTTTCTTATCCTGTAGAAGTCTGTTAGAGTATTCTTCCCTCTGCTAAACTTAGTTCTTGCTTCTAGTACAACTTTTCCAGCAATCTTAACTATTTTCCTCTTTACTCTCTCTTTCAACTAGGTTCCAGAATCCCTCTTTTAACTTTCCAAGATTCAAATATCTAACCTATACTCATCTAAGACTTATCTTTAGTATTCCATAGATTATCCTGAGCTTCCTATAAAATATTCAACATCGATCCTCAACGAATCATCATACATCAGGCTCTTCACTGAATCGTACCATCCGCAACTTCACCCAAAAATACCATTCGAACGTGGATATTCAGGAGAATCTTATCTTTCTCAAAATTACTTCTCAATAAAAATCATCCGACCAAAGAGTCTTCTCTTTCAATCACTGCCTCCATTAAACTTTACATAACCTGAAACGAAGTTCCCTTTCCTATCTTAAAACAACTGAGTCTTGAACTTCGTTCCGCTGAAGTAAGTTTCGTCTCTGCTGTCGACATGAGACGAACTCAGATTACATTTTTGTTTTCAGCCGCGGCAATAGTTCGGCGGCCATCGAGTTGTATAACTTCACTCTTACTTTATCAGTTCACTTTGAGAGTTTGCAATTTCTGAGTCCGACATTTCAAACTTTGAATTCACGCCAAATTCTTTACTAGAAATTAACGAGACTTTAGCCAGTTCTGTCGACTTTTTGTCGTCCGCAATTTTTTATTCTCTCTTGTAAAATTAAATTTCTACTCTAGTTTTCTTTATCCTCTTTTCTTAAGGACTCGCGTAGACTTTCGTTTTCCGCGGACAACTTGTTTATTAAATCAGTAAGCTGAAAGGTTTTCTTATCTACCGCTCCTTTTCGTTCTTTATTGTCCGACAGCGGCGTAATTGCGTCTCTCGCGCCTGGAATATGGAAAATAACTGATCACTAGATCGTGCAGCATAGCATCAGGTAGGTATCGCTTCAACCTCTAGTAAGTAAGCGTACTCGACGTCAAATGGCATGGAAAGCTACTGATATATTGTCAATCAGCATACTGGCTTCTTCTCCCAGTTAGTGATCAGCCGAAACATATTCCCTCTTGACCTTTACTGATTGTCTTCCTGCACTCTCAATCCTTTTCCTCGCTACCCCATTCCTCTAACCCCGACTCGCGCAACATATTCCATCTCCGTTCTATCTTTACGCAGCACTCCTATAACAGTACGTTTGCCACAAGCCAATGCGATCCTCATTAATTTGCCGACATATTCCAGTAACGTCACACTGTCATCACACGCCGGTTTCCAACTGGGCCTAAATCTCAAGATCTGGGCTTCACTCCGTGGCCTTATGTTATCCAATGTCATTTATTATGACTTCACAGTCGCTACTTCTTCGAGCTTTCCTCCAATGTATATACATGCTGCGGTCATTTTTGTGTTCTTATGTCTTTATTGAAGTCTTCTGCGTTCTCCGTATAGAATCTCATGTTGTTCTCTCATTGTAGATGTCTATATTCCTACATTCTACACCCTATGTCCCTTCTACCACATTTGAAACACGCTAACGGACCTTCCGCTATTTCAAATGTTTGCATTATTTCCATACTTTGAAGAGAACAGTAGCCATCTTGAACTTCATCTTACGTGTCACTCTATTTACAGCACATCTTGATACTCTCTGCCAGGCATTCTCTTTCAGTTCTCTATTGTTACATCTCTTCGCATTCATCTGCATATCCCTGCAGCTTCAATTACGCACGCTTCTCTCTATGCTGTTTCATTTGCAGCTACCCTCTGTACTTCTCTGCCTGCTTCATAAAGCCTTTATAAAGTTCCCTTTTCCTTTTCCCTTTAGTCCAAGATCTGTGAGGCTGACTTTGCATGCCGCACATCATCAATATTAAAATAGGTTATAATCTTAATAGTCAGGGCTCACATGTTGAATATCGTATCACAAGAGTGTCTTACTTTGAATGAACGACTGTGATATTCTTTAGCGAAAAAAGACTTTTTCAAATAAATCACTAATATTCCTTATTCTTCAGAAGCAAATTCCAGATACTTCAATTTATTTCACAGGATTATTTACTTTATTTCTCTAGAAAAGATTCACGGCGACTAAATACCTTCCCAATTTATTTGGTACAAGATGGGTATTTCCTCTGAAGAACAGACGTGACAGATTCCGTGAGTATCGTTATTTCAGCACATACCTTAAATACAAGAATAGAAAAACGAATTATAAAATGTCTAGGGTGATATGATTCACGATATAGATTTCCACTCTCTCAGACACGAAGTGTAGCGAAATCACGAAGTCTTTCTGAATTACATAATGCAAATTCCTTGAGTCCTCGGTTCGGATACTCACTTCGAAAATACCAAAATCCAACATTACTTTCATGAAAGAATTCCTTCCAAATAAAAATGGGTTCCTTTTGAATCCAGAATGAAAGATCGTTCTCAATATTACTAGAGACTTTCCATCTCAAACTCAAAGAGTAAATGTTCCAAAGTCGTCTCGAAGCTCATGTATAAAACCTTCCTTCAAATGTTCTAAAAACTCGTCACCATGATTGCCGGTACTCGTTAATCTTACTCTACATAAATTCTTTCTGAGATTATATACTGTAGGACTTTCATAACCATTGTTCCTCATGGAACTATTATCTTTTAACTCTTGCTAATTCAGAATGATAAAAGTATCAAAATCTTTAAATAGCCTCTACTTGCCTTGAGTGCTGTAACGAATTTAGAACTCTTCAATGATAGATATCAACAAAATAATAGAAAAAGTCTTTCCAATAGTGTAAATTCAGTTACGCGGATGAGGATTTCTCATAACAACATCTGTAAACCAATATGGAACCTCTCACATAGAAGCCATATCGTGAATCGAGACTGCGAAAGCCCGGAGCAATGAGACACCAGGTAAAAATAGTTAACATTTAATCTACTCTTCCATTTTAAAACTCTTTCCCCCACAAGATGACAGGAGTCAGAAGCTTATTATGAATCTTTCCCAGGAAGACAAATTTTTATTTTCTAATAAAAATTGTATATCTTAAAAAAATTTTAGAAATAAAAATTCTTTAATTTTTAATCTCCGACTATTTTTCTTCAAATTTATTAAGCTACCTTTTAGACTGTTGAAGTAATTATTTCAGCAACAGACTAACAATGTGATTAATTAAAATTTTACCGGTATTTGCATGCGTATATTTCTCAAGTAATAATCCCCATAGTTCCTTAATAGGCAACAGTAATATACAATTTATATATTATTTGAACTTTAGATCAATAATAATGTATTTAGAATATATATATTTAGAAACTTATAAAAAATATATAAATACAATAAAAAAGTTATAAATATATTAAAGATGATACCGAAAAACACAGGCACCTTAGCACCCCACCATTTTATCATTGCCTCGCGCCGCACGGATCAGTATATATATTATTTATTACAGATTAATATAATATATATATATATATTATACAATATAATACTAGTATTAAAGTACATAATACAAATTTTAGTCAAAAACGATATTTCACATTTTCTTGCTATGCGGTATTTAGTATATATTATACTTAGATATAATATTTAATATGATTTATATGTATAGGAAAATAGAATAGTTTATATTATATATATCATTTTTATATATGTATATATAATATGATAAATACATTGAATATATATTATAATATTAGTATATTATTATAATTTTGGGTCTGATATATAATATATTTTATTTAGTAGATTATATATATATAGTATATGTTTTGAGTATATATAATATATAAGGTTATATATAAATCTGTAAAATATAAAATTTTTATCGAAAAAAGTCGTTGTTTTTTTTTTCAAGTTTTCCGGTTTCCAGTTTTCCAATTTTCCATTGATTCATTATTTTCCAAGTTTTTCAGTTTTCCAGCGGGCATCCAATCGGTATATCCTGTTAGTGTGATACGTGTCGTAGAAGTGATGCCAGTAAATCAAAACCAATCCGAGCCCATAAGGTGTCACAATTTAATATATAATATATAATAAATATAAAATATATAATAATATTATATATTAAATAATAGTATATATAGAAATATAATATAATATATATAATAATATATATATATATATATTATATATAATATATATATAATAAACTAAATATAATATTATAATTAATATAAAATATATATATATATAATTATATTATATATATATTAAATATGTGACCAAGGGGTATTATAATATAATACTTAGTCATGGAAAATAACTTGACGAATCTTCGTATTGCTGAATATAAGCAAGTCGTCCCAATTCTTTACACATTCACACAACTAATACTGGGTGTCGATGGGGGGTCCTTAAGTGATCTCATTAAGTACTTAAAAACCAAAGTTTAGCTTAAAAAAATCGTTAAGAGTAATACACTGAAAAAGTGCCCTTCATTACACAACTTCTGATGCTCGTAGCAACTGTAAAGCAGTTACCAATCGGAGCAAGCCAAGCCCGTATAATTATAAGAAAGAGTTAATAATTCGGCAGGTGTGGGCCCAATGAATCCACCAACATCCTCTACTGGGTTAAAAAAAATCTATAAATTAATAAGATTTAAGTAAAATATAATAAATCAAAATTAGTAAACTTATTTCGAATATTGTTTTTGCCATCCCAACAGACTCAGACCGACAAATATTAATACACTATTGGGCAGGTATTTATCTGCACGAGTGGTACGGCATAGTTGCCCTCGTTTGTGAGTCCGCTCTCCAAAACAAATCAAAAAATGTTAGGTGGTGCTGAAGTTAAGTATACCGCAGATCTTGATGAAGTAAAAATAAATTAATATATAATTACAATGTCGCAGAATTCATATAAAGAATTAAAGAATTTGAATTTGATGTTACCCACCTTAAATCAATGACATCTAAACGTTTAGTTTATTCTCTCCCATGAAGGAGTCTTAGTCTCATTTTCATGAAAAATCAAATGAACATTCTCATTTATGAGGTTTTTTACATTTTTACCAGCAACAGGACCTAAGGCTAGTTAGATGAAACCTAGACTTTCAGTATTTTTTAGGTATAATTACTGGATAAATAGATAAGTAGATTGTTACTAATATAATAATATAATAAATTATATCCATATATTAAATATTATTATAGCTATTTAAATTTATTAATATAACATTAATAAATATTATCATATATATATTTGATTATATAATTTTATTATAAAATATCATTATATATATATATATATGGTAATTATTTTCCGTAGAATTAGCCTATGGAAATCTAGAAGCGCCAAGAAAATGTTTTCTAAGAGAACTCTAAAAAAAAGTTAAGAAACAGATGTGAGAGGAAAATAATATTAATTATTATACGCTTACTAGGATAAAAAAATGATTTTCAGCATCTCTCAATAGTAGGTGATAAAATCACATGACGTGCTAATAATGTAGCACATTTCCAGGATTACTACATGTTGCAAGTCTCGATAGTAGTGGCTAGCAATTTTGCCAGATTAAGTGTGTTGTATTGAGTTTTATGGAATTTAACACAGATGTACATAATATGATTTGAACTTTTAATCAGTACAAATACTCATACAATGCTCTTGATAATTAGTGTCTAAGATGCATAAAAGAAAAAGAACACGAACCCTCTCACTAAATTATTGCATTAGTATTTATAGAAAATCTTATGTTGTGATGAAATTTATATAACTTTCAGAGCTGTAACTTTATCCTAAAGAGAGCGATGATTTTACTTTTTCGTATTTCCTATGTCTTCATTATTATTTTTCTACGTATTGATACTGTGTGTGATTTTTCAAAAAAAATAAAAATTTTTTTCGTGTTTATTCTTTAATAAAAATCATATAGGGGGTTTTTACAACTTTGAAAGGATGTAACTTTTTTTCCTAAAGAGACGACAAAAATTTTTTTGTGTAGTGCCATTCGATTAACATAGTATTCTCTTTAGAGCCTTATGTCTTGTGATTTTTTTTATATAGAATTCTCAATGCCACGTATAGTGAGGAATTGAATTTTTTACCACAAAAGATATAAGAGAATTCCACATAAGATAGAGATAAGTAATATAATAATATAATAGAGAAGAAAAAAAATAAATTTGATATGAATAAAAATATTAAGAATAAAATTGACTTTTAAATATATAATAAATATATGCATGCATAGGACGTTCACAACATACGAGTAAAAACAAATAATGCAGAATGCGTGAATGGGATGCCAGGAAGGTATACCAGGTGTATAAAGGAGAACAAAAAGATCATTGAGAATGATGGCGAATGAGAAAGTTTAGTTTGATGTCTCGACTAAGATAAAACATGGTAAAAAATAACTGGTCCAAGTGATTTCCTGGACTTTACAAACTCAATAGTAATAATAAATACGCGATTACTTATTACTTAATTATCTGAGAAATCATTGTATGTATATGAAATTAAAATAGTAGATTATTATTATCTATATATTATTACTTTATTATTATTACGTATTATTATTTATTGAATAAAAATAAGGCCGATATTATTATTCTATGCTATTCATTTATTTAGGAATATATTATTGGTCGATGCTGGTAGTGAATAGATATTGTGATTGCACATTTATTCTCTCACAAGAGACAACGTGACCATGAAAAGGTCGAGTGTCGTGAGATTATCTTCAACAGAAAGAAAAAATTATTTCTCCACAATTCAAAACGACCCGTAATAATATAGATGCTTCCCTTGCCTAAACATAGTTTATGATTGACATGTTGATTTCTGAACAATGAACCATATATTATTGCTAATTCTCATTCGTGTTATCATACATAGGACAGTTTAATCTTTACAAGAAATGTTTTATGACTTTCTTCAGTTTAATACATTCTGTTATGTAGTGTGTGCAGAAGTGTGTCACTCTTTCTATTTTTAATAAAAATCAAGAGGATTTACTCCAAATAAAAAATATAATGAATAATGAAAACGAAATTGGCGCCTCTTTATTGACATTAAGGTAGGTCTCATTTTTCAGCCCTCTAGTTCTATTTATGAAATATTATGTTAGGCTATACAAAAGAATAAAATCTAGGTGAACTTAACAAAACATGAGCATTGTCATTATGTTTTGTCCCTAAAACTAGAGGTGGCCCACAATTTTTTTTTATAAGAACTAACCTATGAAAAATTTAAATCATGAGAGTTTTGTAACTTTTCAATATACTTAAATCATTTTGTTTTTTGTTAAGCTTCATTATTTATTTTTTTATTTAGATGTACCCTGTAATTAATTTTTTTGTATCTCTATTAAGTTTATACTTAAATTCTGACAAGACTTTTCATAACTTTTAGGAGGCTATTGAAGTTTTTTCCGAAAAAAATGAATAAGCTCGTCTTCTCTCTACTTCATATTCTTTCATATTATTTCTATAAAAAGTATGGAAAAAATTTAACAGTATACCCTTTAGTTTTCCCCAAAAAGTGACTATCATTTTTTTTTTTCATTTAGGCCACTCTGTGTTTTTTAATGGTATTGGCGTAATTTTGTCACTTAAGGAATTTATACCGGAACCATAAAAAAATAGTGATACAATTTTTATTTGTTTTTAAATATTTTTACATTATATTAATTTAAAAATAAAAAAGACTGTTTTTTTAACATTTTCTTCAATAATTTGATTTTGGAAACATTTTTTATACTGATTTAGGTCACCATGTTGACGATTTTAAGAAAATAGAGAAAGAACAATTTGAGATGGAGGAGAATTGAGTGGTTGAAAACCAGATTTATAACGAAGGAGCAGGAAATTGCCACAAATGGTGAAAGAAGGTTCCTAAATTGAGGATGGGACACCAAAACAAGAGAGTGGATGGTGCCTGTGTTGAAAACGGAAAAGCAAAACACGGTGATGTAACTGATGCGAAATAATAACAAAGAGAAAAGGATTAATTAGCAAGATCTAATTAGTGGGTGAGCAAAAAAAAAATATGGAGAGAGAAATTAAAAAAGATAACATTGAGTAGAGCACATCAATTCAGTATTTCGAACAACAAAACAGAAAGCTTACGCGCACGAGGAAAAGGAAACAGGCTGGGAATGCGAGGCGCGAGGCATAGCATTTGGGAGGCGCGATGGAAACTTGGGATAAAATGAAAAAAAAAAAATAAATATGAAAAAATAAAATAAAAAAAAATAAAAATATGTTATAAAAAGAATTTGGACATAGGTTTCCATGGAAAGTAAGCATTTACTAAAATTTAATCTAGGTGGAAATGGAATAATATTGACAGGTGTTGTGATATTTCCGGAGATATAAGAGGGCAAGTTGAGGACTAAAATGCCACAACATAGAAAGAGCCGCAATATAACATAACAAAAAGATCATTGCTCGATTGGGGCTTTGTGGTTGTATGATTTGGGGGAACAAAGAAAGAGATATATCATGTATGATCGATTTTTGTAGTGATACGTGAGAACGATGTGATGCATCACTGTTGGTACATGTGGGGTTGGCGTCCTCTATCGTCTTTAAAACAGAGTGGACGTTGTTGAGGCAAAACTCACCTGTGAATCGGGAGGCGACTACCCCACGACCCCAAAGTATACCAAGACGGCGTCCGGGGAAAACCTCGACCCTGAAGAAGATCCATGACCCGGAGTGCCCGGATGAGCGAGAGGATCCAGACGCCCCCAGGGTCCTTGCGAGACCGGTGTTAGTCGAGGGTATAGAAAAAATTAAGAAGCAATAAGAAAAGCGAAAAGGCAGACCAAGAAAGGTCGGTCGAAAGACCTAAGCAGATAAAGACCTAGAGGTGAGTGGATGGGACAGCAGGTCGCCATAGGAACTGGGGACCCAAATGCTCTCACATAGATATAAAGGATGTGCGAGGGGTCATTCGTTGTGTTAGTCGCCGGAATTGTATAAGGAGAGGGGACAGAATGATAAGGGGGGGTAGCGGTGCGACGTTCGGGGGGGGGGGAGGACCGCACAAAGACCACAGATCCAGGGCAAGAGCCTGCAGGATGTGAGGTGAGACTATGGTTAGAGAAGTCGGACTACACACGTCTGTATAGGGACTCTCTCAACCACGCATCCAGAAAAGCGCTTCAGGTAAGTAGAGAAAACGGCTCAGTGGAGAGAAGAAGAAAAGTAGATGTACAAAGTAAGGCTAGAATAATAGTGTAAAGAATAGACCTTGAATTAAGTAAAGTACTTCATGTCCCAGTCTTTTTTGTCTTGTAATGAATGGTGCTTTAAAATAATCTTTAATTATGGTTTATTCTAGCTCATCTTTTTTTCTGGACTTTACATATTTTGACGAAAGTGTTATTATAATGATAACGTAAATGAAGGCTAGAGAGATAGCTGAGGTATTTGATTATAAAGTGATACGGGTGAACGCTTAGGTAAATCCAACAAAGGAGTTGGCTTGTGTACGGTTAGGTGTCGTGACAAAATAAAGAAATGTGGTGAACTGATCTGTATAGAAGGTGATAAAAAGCATGGGTGTGCTTGAGTCAAACGGGACGATACTAAGGTGTTACTCGGTCCGAAACCTAATAATAGCGTGGAAGGAAAACATGCGGCGATAGGACTGAGAAGAAAAAAACGATTCAGAAAACGAGGGAGCATTGAGGAAGGAAAAAAAGCAAGTCGTTTTGAGAAAGGAGGGGGGAGAGCATGGAAAAAAAACAAGGAGAAAGATTATAATAGCTCTCAGTATTAGTTTATATATCGTTGCTAAATGAAGCATCAAAAAACGCAGGGGGGACATCCGACGTGTAGACGGAATATTCTCTAGAAAGCATCGAGTTTGGAAAAGCGTAAAAATGCCGAAGTATACGAGTTTGAATTTGATAAGCAGACAAACCCAAAAGGTAGAGCAAGAGGTTTTAGACCTAACGTATTGTACCATGAGGATGTGGAAAGGTGAGAGGGAAGCTGCAAAATGATCTAAGGTATGGTTCCGTGGTGTTAGTCTGGTAGAGTTTTGAGACGAGGAACAATGGATCACATATCAAGAATTTTCATCAAGAAAAATATCCTCCGTTGTAATCATGTTGAAAGTGGGTCACATATCTAAGAAATTAATGTAGCATATATGTCCTCTAAAATTGCTTTTCAAAACTCCTAAAAAATTATCGCCATAGGAGAGGGGGACGATTATGATCCAGTATGACTACGATAGCTAGTGACTTAGAGGAAGAAATTAATTCAGTGACTCTCACTAGTGAGGAGGAAAGAATCAATCCAGTGACTCTCGCTTGTGAGGAGGAGAGAATCAATCTAAGGAGCTATATATATCTCGCGAGCAGAAATATAGGTATAATGATCAATCTCCATCTAAAGTTGATAGTAATACTCGTCCACTTCACATATAGACACCTATTGATCATTAAGAAATTATGTGAGTGTGAATTATGGTGCGGGGCACTTATTAATGGAATGCATATAATCTAATGCATGATGGGGAAAGAAAAAAATTGAAAAATTCTCAGCATTATGGAAGGTATTTCTAGTAATAAATGTAGATTGCGATCATAAGTGGCTCCTTCTCCATAAGTAGTTATTGATTATAGTATTCGAGTGTCAATTGTAAGATAGGTTAGGATAGGTGTGTTGTGGTTGGTGCAAATATAACGGGGCCCAATGTGGACTATGATGGAGTGAGTGAGGTATAAGGCCGGGGCTATAAGAGAAATAGAGGAAAGGCACGGAACGAAATATAGTGACACAAAAATAAACAGGTAAGGATAAATAAATACACGAGGGGGGACGAGGACCTGAGATGAATAGTAGATACCCAAATAACTAAGTACATAATAGAATGAAACTATTGAGTAAGAGAATACATCAAGATAATTAATGAGTAAGTATAGGTAATGAGACTCAAGAAACACACCCAGGAGAAGGACAGTAACCTATAGGAGAAGTCGTACCAGCGTAGTACTATGAGAATAATATAGTTAAGGACCTTAGTAGTCTAAACATACCAAATAGTAAATATAGACCAAAAGATTGTCCGCAACACCACACCGGGAATGCATATAGGTCCATGAGTGTCTTCTAGCTCAGACGCGTGTGTGATCTGTCACTCAGGTAAGATTTACCCCAGACGCTCCAAAGTGCTCATCACTGTAGAACGTACGCGGAGATCGTGAACCAACGTGGGCCCTGACTGATCGACCCGATGACCGACCAATGGCTAGTAGCTTCAAAGATGGAGCATCTTACCTAGACATAATGAATACTAAATAAGTAAGATGATCACCCAGTACGTAGATCATAGATAATAACCGGGGTATTAGAAATAGCATTCACCCATAATCAGCAGACAATAAAAGGTGCATAGCGACCGGAAAATAAATTGATATAGTAAGATAAATGAATATAATAGGGGTAAGTAGAAGAAAGATATATATAGTAGGATAACTGTAGTAGATAAGCAGATTGTAGTCTAGGAGAAAGAGAGGATAGGAGTTATTATATATATATTGAGATAAAAGAGATAGAAGAGAAGGAGGGAGAGTGTAGATGTGTGGAAGTGTAGTATGGATATTATTAGATACCAGGACAGATAGAAATCCTGAAGATAGAAATATGGAGAGTGTATAGAGATATATAGTATGTGTGTTATAATAATATGAGTAGGGATATGTGTGAGTAATAAAGATAAATAATTAGACAATGTAATAGAAATGAAGATAATCACTGGTAGAAAGCTCGGGAATCTAAGTAAATAAAATATAATACATGAGATGATATAGATGCAGATCGAAATAATAAATGATATAAATAATAATAAAATAAATAAAATATAAAGATAAATAGTAAAAGAGAACTATAGAAGAACAATAAAATAACAATAAGAATTAATGGAATAAAAATAGAAAATAATGAATGTAGTATAAAGATAATATATTCACCTATAATATATGTGAGAAATGGGCCCCCACTTAAGCTACCCCATTGGTGGGAAAAGAAATCTGATTTTATTTGGAGTGTATTGCAAGCATACATATTTTATGTGATATATAATGTAGTCAAGTGATATATAATGTGAGGGGCGGTGCTGTGGGAGATGTGTGAACTGAGTGGTGTGTAGTTGAACTGTGTTTTCTCGTTATTAAAGATGTAGCGGTTAATGTGATAGAAGCCGAAAAATAATGCAATTAAACCAGATAGAAATGATGAATAAAAGAAGAGATGGTGAGCGAAAACCCAAGCTTGTCGCAGTGGCTCATGAGTCGTGTGCTGCCTCTATCACCGTTGACCTGTTGCTTATATAGTGCTTTGTGTTTCGGTAGGTTTTTATTATATATATTATAGAGAAAGTGTGTGTGGTGTGAGTTAAAAGAATTTAGATAAGTTTTGGATGTGGAGAGTCAAAAAAAAAGTATGAATTCGCCAAATATGTCATTATTAGGAAAGTAGGAAATCAAACAAACTAATTGGTTATAAAATTAAAAAAGTGAGTTAAACAATCTGAATAATTGTTAAAATAAATTTATTAAATAATAGATATAGATTATTAAAGTTAATAAATATAAATATCATATATTTTACATATCAATTAGACCTTTTCTATAATAAGTTCCAAGAAGAGTATAATATCGTCATATTAGTGTGTGTGTTATCTTATATTATTAGTACTCTTCACCCAAGGGGTATCAATGCCTAGAGACTCAAAAGTCAATAGAGGAAAGTATGGCTGAGGTAAAGAATAAAGTGAATGTTATATTAAAATTTATACAAAAAGTATATAAATATAGTAGATAAGTATACAACCGCTAATTACAAGGCGAAATAACTAGTATTTTTTAGGCAAGCACGGTAAATATAAGAAGCTAACCACATTCACTCCGATGTTAACCTCCATTGTTTTCTATACGATCTGCCTCACACAGAATATAAGATAGATTGTACATCTTTACTGTCTATAACCATGCTGTTTCCCACAAAATTTTATTCACTGAACCCTGGTATAAGGTAGTGAGTAGTGATATAGAACTATAATTATTAATATTATAGTATCTACATAGTACTAATATAGTACTACGTACTAATAATATTTATTTAGTTATATCTATATAATAATAATCAAAATAATGTATTATCAATACCAAAAATAATATAATAACGTAAAAAACTTTTTTTGAGTTAAAATTTATATGTATTCCATTGAATAACTCTATTACTATATAGTATTAAAAACTATATATATTTATAAACACTGATAAGCATTATGTAAACTTTAGGAGATAAGTTTAGCTCGAGCCCCCTATATTACATATATATTACTGAACATAGAGCATCCATTGAATATCAGACATACAGTATCGAATCATATTTTCGAATATGCAACTTTATTAACAAAAAAAATCAAAATTAAATCTTTAAAATTTAAATTTGGAGGAACTTTTTACCTATTTAAAGATAGAGTTCTGATTCTGGTCTCACATAAAAGCTCTGAACATTGGTTATTTCTAAATTAATAAAATGCTAATGATCTATCTTTAATATATTTATAAATATCTAACCATCAGAAGCCATATATATATGGTTTGACCCATTTGGGACTTTAATTATTATCCATATATTTATTTTATATTCTTTTCACTCCCCCCAAAAAAACCAAAAATAAATTATAATCGTGTACACTAAATTTCAAGCGGAAAATTGTATTTTAACTTCATTATTTTGTATTTTATCCAATATAAAAATTATATGGGTATCATTTGTTTTAGGGATTATATATATTAAATATTATTGGTTGTAGGATGAGCAAGGAAATTAAGGAAATTGTTGGTATAATAGTCATGGGAATATCAATAATCGAAAAGGTAAAAAACAAAGACATCGGAGTAGTATGAGTGTTGAGGACAATGGATATGTTGATAGGTGCTCTCCAGCGAACATGGTGTGGTGTGGTTGAGAATAGAAAGTAATATCTCTAACTAAATGTATATATAAATAACTATGTGTTGTGTTATCCGCATTTTTGATAAACCGGAACTTAAAAATAAAGAAGATAAAAAGCTCAACCGTAGATACAAACAAGGTGAGTAATCCAACTCATTGAAATAAGGTGAAAGAAAAAAAACTGTCTCTCTCACAGTATCTCTATTTGATTTAGTGCTCACGATCTTAACAAATTATTACAGTAGTAGATATAATATTGTTATTATGGTGGAAACGAAAGATTTAAGATATAAATAATGTAAGTAAAATTAAATGCTTGAAAATTAAGAAATGAAAAAAATTACAAATTTATATTTATGTTTTAAATTTGTGGAAACTGGAATTACTTATGATTGGTATGCTAGTTATACGAAAGAATAAAATTTAAAGAATATAAATACTGGTGTAGGTAGTTGAGGACTAGGCGGAATATTGGCAGTACCGTTGTTATCTATGAGATTTATCTTGGATTTTCATTTTTTATTGAGTGTTAGAGATAACATTTTTGACAAGCCTCGTATAGTAAAGTGCTCTACAGAATACTCGCTCGAAAATGCTCTCAAAATACTTAGATTTACTGAACTCTCGTTTAAAAGTTTACAATCGTAAGTTACAAACTGACATTGTAAGTTCGGTCCAACTCTGAATGTAGTGCGTAAAACAGCATCAAAAAAATAACATAAACAACAATAACACTAAGAAAAAAAAAAAAAAAACAATAAGACCACAAAACTACAAAATTAACATCTTTCGCAGTACCAATAGCTGACAAACAGATAACAGAGAAGACTAGTGGTATAGTCCGATGTGCAATAGAGTGCTTGTCGCGTAGATCGAATTTATAATGGATTATAAATAATAGATCACGTACCATATACCACAGCATAACACGTAATAATCCGAATTAAATGAGATGTGGGGATAACTTACTTTTGTCACATATAATATAATATTGATAGTAGAAGCCGATATTTAATGAAGATACGGGATTATAGATACCCGTATAAAATATGTGAAAATAGTACTATAGCGAGTGAGGGGTCAGTGTATGGGTGGTTAATCAATAAAAATACCCCAAGTGATATATATATTACTACCGCTATATACCAAGCTAGGAGGCGGGTCACTCGGTACCTTCCTCAGGGAATACAACGGGTAGTATAGACGAAGTCACCCCCGGGGAGTAGGGCTCACTGAAAACCCCCGCGCGGGTAGAGAGTTGTATAGGTGGGAGTTTCCTCAGTCACCTATCTTGCCTACCGACGGGGATAGTATGGAAAAAATATATGACATCGGCTCCATCACTCAGCGGCTGCACGGGCTTGCACCGCGCAGACTCCTCTTATAAAAAATGCCAGTCACAGGATGTAAATACATTCATGACAAAACTAAAATAAAATATAGAAGAAGAAATAAACAAAGAGGCCAGCACCTCCAAAAAAACGTAAGTAGAGCAAGGGGGGAGGTGCATGCTTTGGAGGAGGAAACAAGTGATATACCACAAAGAACCTCTATAAGAGGGTGTATGGCGTCAATAAGAAAATCCAGATGAGCAGGGTACCTTGTGTCTGGTGTGAGGGTTCATAAGATGAAGGAGGTGTTTTTTGTAATAGGTGGACATGGTTGTGTATAGTGTGACTGTGCGGCTGGACCTAGGCTGCGTCAGCAAAAAGAATTAATATACTACAGTAACGCGAACTCGAAAAAAGTACTGCATGAGATGAAGTTTTACTGGTCTTCTCGGTATGAGGCCAGATTAAACGTTACATTGGAGTCTGCTAGTAAAAGGTTGTAGACGGACACTGTGTATGAGAACACAGAACATTGCCGCCCTTCGTGCCGTTCTCCACCATCTAATATATACAAAAGAGAAAACGAGAATACAAAACATAGAATGCAGGTCACACATCCTGGTGGTGGACTGGCACGTGGGCAGATAAGACGCATACTTCTCTGACACCAATCCTGCAGATTCGAGGGTTTAAATGAATAAGGAAGTTTGTAGAATGATGTAGCACAAAGTAGGAGTGTGTTCTGCATAGAAATGTGTAATCAGCCTTAACATAACCCGTATCATTACGTATGAACATAGAGAGGCCTGAATGAAGAGAACAAGCAAATACGGCACCTGAACGTCCCTGGTGGTAGTCAGCTAATGGATCAACGAAAAACGCGTTCGTACTGGGTGAGTATGTGTAGAGCAACTTTGAGAGGTCCTAATAACACCTTATAGGAATATTTAGAAATAAAACCTGTTGCCAAATGCGAACCTACCACTGTGTAATGCTCTCTATATTAGTATCGTAATTACAATAACGTATTGATTCTTTATTTATAGGTAATAAATGTTATAAATATCTTAAATTATAAAATAACACAATAACATTGTGGTGCATACGACTGATAAAGTTCCCGCGTGCTATACTATAAGCAATACAATCTGACACTCACCTTATGAAAACAGAAGAAAATCAACCAGTCTCTGTCCATCTTGGTGTTTTACCCTTGGGATATCTTTGAAATATATTGTAAAATAAATAAAAAAAATAAAAAATTACATACGATCATTGTGTGGAGACAAAGCTACCTAGTAGCGCTCGCATAAATCATTTTTCTAAGTCTGCCCTGATGCGATTGTCGGAACTTAACACGATTAGGCATAATAAGAATCGACAAGAAAAAAATCTCGAGTCTATCTCATTTCAGGAATACAATTTTACGTAATATGATGCATACACATATGTTATATATATGTTTATACACAAAATGCCGTTTATTTTTTTTTAATATAATAAAAAAAAAAAAAAAAATAAATTACTCAAAAAATATATACATCTGATAACTACAAAAAATAACTTGAATAAAGTATTATATAACAAATTATATAATATAAAAAGATTTTTACTTTTAGTAAATAATATTAGTTATATTTTAATATCTCTCATATGTGATTTAATAAACTATTCTACTCCTATACTTATCGTGTTGCTTATAAAAGACATAAACCAATTGCCTTCCTGCTAGTTGTTAAGTGAGCTAATCTAGTTCATTATTAGATACTTGATTTGTTAAGTATTGACATAGTAATTTTACTTCTATATGTTACCTATAACTCTAAATAAAATATTTTTCATAATACGAACTAGCAGTCCTGAAATAACCTAACCGTAAGGATTCAAAAATAGAGGCGCCATATTTTCGTTCATTAATATATTCTATAAATTTACTATATTTTTTGAGTATAAATTCCTTTTGATTTTACTTATATTATATAAATAAATTTACAAAGTACACCTGCGCACTACTTTTTACCGTAACTTGCTAACCTGGAACTGAAAAGTTTAACACTAATTTCGTGTTTAAATAACTTATCCTAATGTGACGTAAACGATAAGATCATTAGAATAATACATATGTATACATAAAAGTAGGCGTATCGTAACGAGCACAGAACAAATTAACTATTGATGAGAGAACTTATATTTAAATGATACTAGTTGATATTGGTAAAGAATTCTTCAAATAAGGGAAGAATGTTGCGTGTACACTCCTCAGGTGTTAGATTTTATGAGTTCAGATTCCAGTATGAGCCTTAGCGAAAATTTACTGTTCAGAAGAGCCGTAGCGAAGCAAACCTCTTCGCAAGTGGTTTACATTTAAAATATGATATATAATATTCGATTACATTTCCGGCAAGGTGTCAATTTTGACATCATTAAGCGTTCTAATGATTTTTAGCTTTTTTGAGTATAGTATATGTATAATACTCACATATAATATTGAATAATACATTAATAAAATAATATTTAGTTGTGATATTAAATATGTATTATTTAAGTATTTTTATAATTTTACTTATTTTAATATCTTTCTGAAATATAAAATATTATATATTTATTACCTAATAAATAAATAACTATATGTAAAATATATATATTAAAGTAGATGAAACAGATCTGCAGTATGATGGTAAGGTACTCAGTTATGTATATTGTATCACTTAGTAAATAAAAGTATGGGTATAGAGGTGGTAGGTAGTTATATATATTATATAATATATAATATATTAATATATATATTATATAGTGAGTAGTGTTAAATAAAGTATATATATTTGAGATTATATAATATATATATAGATATATAATATATATATTAAATATAATATAAATATATATTAATAATCAATATTTGATATATATATATTTATAAGTGTATATAGGTACAAAATATTTTATAGACTGCCAACATATCTAATAGACACAGATTTATATATATAATAAAAGTCGAACAGCATTAAGAATCTAAAGATCAACCAGTATATAGAAAGGAATAAAAATAAAAATTAATGTAGCGTTCAAATGGTTGTCCTAGTTAAGAAAAATTAATGGAAAGCCTATATACAATTATGAAAAACCTATATGATTTTTATTAAAAAAAAAAGACGAAAATTTTTTTTTAAAAATCACAGTATATCTCTATGAAAATAATAATAATGAGTATAGATGAACGAGAAAATCGTCGCTCTTGGAAAAAAGTTACAGCCTCTGAAAGTAAATTGCCATAACTGCTCTTGTGTATGAATAAAATATGTTGGTTACTTTCGTTACTCAGTTTATAGGGCCTATTCCTATGTTCATTTATGATAATGATTTCTAGCTTACTACATTTACGACTATTTACTACTGGTGGCTTACTAAACGCTATTATTTAGATCCTAGACAAAAACTATATAACTGCTGACTATAGATGGCGCTTGAAATAACAGCTTAACCTGACTATCGGTATCATAGATGAAATAGTTCTATTTATTTTAAAAACTTTAGATAGTCTTGAAACATTTTTTATTCCTACGGGAAGCAAAAAAAAATTTTATCTTCATACTATGAGCTATGCTGTATTTTATACAAAACTGTGTATAGGTAAAGATGAAGAGACTAGAATATATATACCAGATGCTCTCAATAATTATTTAACTATTTAAATAATAGAATAATTAATGAGCTATTATGACTCGTTAAAAGTATATTGTGATATAAGTGTACAGACGATTATCCAAATAATTATAGATAGATAAGGTACGTAAATATATAGAATCATAGACATAGGTTAAATGTGGGGTTGGTAGAGTCAAAACAAAGAACAATTAGTTTGTACGCAGAATATTACAAATAAATGTGATAAGTAAAACTTTTATAACTAATCTTAAAAGAATCCGAATAATACTTCATTAGCTTATCTGTGCTGGTAAATGTTAAATCAAGACTCTCAATATACTGAAAGAATAAGTGCATTGATTTTATGCATACATAAGATGAAAAATCATATTCCTATGCGATGAAAGTTCAGGAAAATTGACATCACATTTCGAATAATTTGGTCATGAGCAACTCTTGCCACAAAAGCATATTCTAAGTGGTAGCCTCCATTAAACATTTCAGCACATGTTGAGCACAAACACTACTAACCTCGTATTATCTAATACCCTATGATCACTCTGAATCTCTGAAAAAATCTGTGTAATTATTATATCTTTAAGTTTGATTACTGTTTACTATACGCCATTACTTACCACTCGCTAACTCATTACTGTGTGTATTCCTTAACTTCCGCTCATCATCCAGCCTAGCAGATTTTTTTTCATTTGCAGAAGCGAACGATCTATCATCAAATATAGGAGTCATAATGGCCGTCCCTCTCAGACAACAATACTGCCCATTAGTTATAATATCTGCGTAGTAATATGATAGCGCACAGTGGGCCAAAAGATAATCGAGAGATTATCACTATTACCTTTGGGCTAATATATTATTGAACTGAAGACATATATCATATCTTGAATTTTAGTATCGCCTATGTGGTATTCAAAACCTGGAATGTCTTTTGGAACCCACTACATCCGCGATTATATTTAACTCTCCTTCATAACTTTAAGGGTCACGTTGCGGAAGAGAAGTTCCCTCGTGATGATCGTACAGATAGCAATATTTACCGAGTCTGCTCCAATTCGGTATTCAGGCGCACTGATAGAATAGTGCTTTGTGTCCATATTACTTTCTTTTACGGTCTTTATAAATTTGAGTTATACACCTGTCTTGAAAAAACAGTGGGCAATTAAGAGCCCATTGACACGGTCAGAGGGGGTATTTGCTGATGGGGGTGTGAAAAAGTTCGAGGGATAGTTAAGCACACTACGGAATAAGCTGCAGGATATGTCTCGACCCCATGGGATAGATTTACTATAGAACTGTTGATTTATTAAGAAGAGATTATGATGATTCTTTTATGAGAAAATTTGATCATGAGCAATCCTGAGTTATTAAATATAGAGGAGAAAACGTTCATAATGAGAAGATTGTCACTACAAGATGATTATGATAGTTTCTTGAAACGCAATCTGATAATGATGAGAGATATTTGGAATAGGTTAATCATAACTTACGAGGCAAGTATACAACCCGTACACGTCTATCAGATGCACTACTCTTTGACTACACGTGACTATTGCTCGTTTATAGTTGTTATGATATATTGTCAATGGTATATTTATGAAACAATATGTATTTTGACCAAAACTTTTTATAACGAAGGTTTTATTTTGACCGAACGAGTTCTACACTTTAATAGCGAAGAACAGACTATTGGATTTATACTGAGTTATTCATTAATATATTAAACGAAACATTGATTAGGTCAAGACAGAGAGAATTCGTCAATTAGCCGATTAGATAACAGAATCCTTAACAACATGACAGTTTTTACAGATAAGCATTTGGGCACAGTAGGAAATTTTATTACTGATTCATATGATACTTTAATGTTCAGAGTACTTATACCTCCAGCTTTTAGAGATATATAGCAGTAAATTTCAAGTCTACTTAAGGAGGACACCTTTTTGCGATAATGCGAGTTTTGAGCTGGCGTGTCTGTGGTCACATTGTTTTGGTATGAAGGTACATCCAGCTGCTCACACTACTAATTCAAGGTTGCGCCAAAATACTACTAACGATAAAGACAGGAGATCCGGGTATTAAGTGGGAAGTTGCTGGAGGGAAATGAATAGAACATCAGCATGCAATGTCTAAAGTCAACTGACAATCTTTCTCATTTAAAATACGTCACAGTCAGTAAGGAAACACAAAAAAAAACGAAGTGAGAGCTCCCTTTGTATAACACCAAACATCAAATAATGGAATTATAGGTCAGGTGGAGTCTACCTTAAGTTCTCTTGTGGCCAGCAACGTCACCAGACTAAATTACACTTGGATCTAATTACGCATATTAGGGACATATAATAATTTAACCTTATAGATATACTCTATTCTCCAATTATCGACCTACCAGATTGAAGACCGTTAAGATTTAAGGATTTTAAATGATATTAAAACGAAATTGAACGATATCAAATACAGACTCGCTATGGTAATGATGATTTGAATGGTTACCGACAATCGATGAGAAGGACGCCTAGAGGACCAGAGGGCATTGGGAACAAACGTAGGATAGGTCATTGTTCATAAACAATATCGTCTTGTAGTCTATTTATATATGAATTATATCATTTTAGCGTATGCTTTAGAAACAGTATTATGATTATATGTTTTGTTACAAAAATTAAGATATACCCTAATCATACTTGAATAATGAATAGTTTATTAAACACTTCCGATTATTCCGAATTGCAGTTCATCTACAAATACTTTAATCAGTTCCGCCCATTTTATTATATATATTAGATTTTGATAGATCTTACTGGTTTTCAGATGATTACAGATAGTTAGATAAAATTAAACAATACAGACAGCGTACAAGATAGCAAAGGAAGAAAAAGGATCTTTAATAACCTAGATATATAGTTAGAACTATTATTACCTTTTAATTTATTGTGATTTTTATTTCAGTTACCAAAAATATTATTCCAATAATTTTGAAAAGGATATATATATTAGATAGTATATATATATATATAATATATTTTAATATATATTAATTATATTATAGATAATTATATATATAAATAATAAGATATATAAATATATATTTACTATAAGTTTGGTCGCTTCAGTGCAGAAGAAAAGGCGCCAGTGGTGTATGAAGATATATATGAATATTATATTATATATATAGTAGATGATTATATATTATATATGATAATAGATATAATATATTAATATATAGTATAAATGATATATTAGATATATATATATAATAGTATAATAATTTCAAAGAATACTTAGACTTACAATCGTTTTAATAGGTCATATATCAGGTTT